>JAZGTK010007007.1:0-19940 GCA_036877625.1 Ambastaia sidthimunki | reverse complement strand
TAGTGACTAAACGAACTTGTGATCTTTCTTCGTAGATTGGACAATGATGGAGTTGAACTTCTGTCGAAGCTGTTGCAGGTGCGTATATGAGTGATTGAAACAGAACTTCTCTGGTTATCTTTGTCAAATACAGTCTATCAGTTATATAAATACATGCATGTTTATATAACGAGATAACTAATGCTACGCAACACATTTACCAAACAGATATTCCAAAGTTAACATTAAATCAAAGTTAAGCCTGTTTACTTTCCTCTGAAATGCATTCAGGGTTTTATTGTACATGTTATTCTAAGAACAAAATTGTTTGCCTTTGCAATCTTTCTTTGAAATGTAATTACTTACTCCACCTGGGCAACCTGTTTTGCTTTCGTCTGCGTGGATGGGAAATTATGTTAACCAGCGACCAGCATCTTGCCGTTAGCACCGTAATTTAATGCTGGTAACTGTAATATATGTTACCGCAATAAGAGGTGCAATTTAATTAGTGCGTGTTTCCTGGGAATCGAACCCGGGCTCTCGGCATTACCAACTGAGCTACAGGAAGCCAGCAGTTCTTTACAATCCACTGCAAAGTGGGTTGCAAACATTTCTTTCATGTGTACTAGTTTGTGAGTTGGTTTCCTGATAAATGCCTTCATTGTGATTTGTGTGTTAGTTAGCTGGTTGTGTGTGTGTATATGCGCTTGACTAACACTGTACTTGCGTTCAGTTCGAGGGAAAAAAAAGAATCGCGGCAGAGGAAGCCATGAGACATCCGTATTTCCACTGCCTGGGCGAGAGAGTTCTCACACTGCCAGACAGTGAGTTCACACACACACACACACCTCCGCTGAGACGAATTATGATGCTGTCAAATAACAGATGCATGTACACACACACACACACACACACTGACAGAGTTATTAAAGTGCCAGACAGTGTCTCAAAAACACACATTTTTCCAGCTTGAAAGCCATTTAATAAGCTGTTTTGTGTTTGCACTGAACCAGTGTGGTATTGTGTTTAATTAGCTAACACGTTTATTTCAGTGTGCTGATGTAGCTGTTATATTCTCCCTCCAGCTACATCAATATTTTCACTTCAGGAAGTTCAGTTGGAACGGGAGCCAGGCATGAGGACGAGCTCTCTGTCAGAATCAGGTAAACAACACAATGCAGCTGTCCACTAAATGATGATGATGATGATGGGTTTGAGCTTCATCAGCAGGCAGTGAATTCACATGCACTTTGTGTACGACAGCATGTCATCATTTATATATACCCGGACTATCAGCATAAAGTCTGGTCTGCTTTACCGTTTGTTCTGTTTAAGTACCGCCCACTTAGACAGGAAGTGGCTGATATATAAACACAAATGCAAACAGCTTTACAGTCGGAGCTCTGATTGTTGTTTGGTATGCAGTGAGTGTCAGATGGATCGTGGGAGACTGCAGTTTATAGAACTAGTTAGGCATAGTAAATCTCATGCTAGTCTTAGTTAAATATTACTCATATTCATCATATGAGAGATAAACTCAAACTGCTCACCATGACATTGTTTATTTTGTAGGCAATGAACGTTTTTGTTCCTGGGTCAAGATTTCCTTTAAGCTTTGTGTATTATCAGGTCATTCAGTGCTAACTTAATCTATTCTACTTTATCTAACTTTATCTGTTCTACTTTGTCTTTCCTCCAATCTGTTTTCGTCTGCCTGTGTGTGTGTGCTTTGTGTTTTTCACACGCTTTGCGAAATAAACCATCACTTCACTGTCTTCCAGAGCTTGTGCAAAGATGTCTAAGGTTTCGTCACAGCTTAGGTACATATTTGTCACCCTCCGCTCACAGCAGAAGGTCACAAAAATGCATTTCTTCCCCTGAGTTTTCTGTTCATCCGTGTTTACTGTCTGGTTTTACCCCACAGGAGTCGCATAACCACGTCTATCACTAAACAGATACTTCCAAGAGACGTTTTCACTGAGATTTTGAGGAGAACTTTTAAGATGCCACATTAGCACAAAGAAAGCTTAAAGACTCTATGAAATGCACGGACAAGATGCGGATTCAGCAGATACAAACAGTCTTTCTTGTCTGTGTAAAAAGAGGACTGAAAGTATCGATTTGTAGAAACAGATGCTCTCTAGAATGAGATCTTGAAAGTTAAAAATGTTTGCACTAGCAGAAAAATCAGTACATCAATACACAGACATTCATTGACCTGTTTAGAGCAAGACGCCCATATTAACCTCATTCTCATCAGCGTTTGATTGTTTTTGTTTAAGTTTATCATTTCCTTCTCGTGTATGATTTAACCAGCTCCTCGATATTCCCTGTGCATGTCAGAGCAGGTTTGTGGTGTTGGTTTTAAAACGGATGATAACATCAGTATGAAAATAGAGTTTAACAACAATTTTGCACATTTATTGTTCATGTAAAATTGAATCCAGATTCTTGTGATTTAGTAACAATTTATGGGCTGATGTTACATAATTACAGTGACACGATCAGACAATCGAAGAATGTTGCCATGGAAACATCTTGGCAAAAAGGGTTGTGGTGGGTTTTTGCAGGCTAGTGAGGTAATGTAAGCCAAACTTTTTGCTTTTTCCAAATACTTCCTTCCAAAATAACGAATGTTGTGAAGTATCTTAGACAAAATGAATGGAGAATTATACCTGTGGAAGAAGTGGGTGATAACTGAGCTTTGTTGAGGCTCAGGTCAGTATCACGCTACAAACAGACATTTCTGTCTTTCTGTAACGCAGGAAGTAAATATTAGAGGAAGTAAATATTAGAGAACAAAATCGGCCCTGACAAAATATGGAGATGAGCTCCTACCATAAACATTGACTGTGCCTGGAGTGCTAATGCTAATATGGCATTTTTAGCTGCAGTGAAAATGGAATCTGAGGAGAATTACTTCCTGTTTCAAAACCTGCTTTCCTTCAGCCAATAAGAAATCAGCCCAGGCTACTTTAGAGCCTAAACTGAGCATGAAGAACCTCCAGTGTGAGTGGGCATGTTTGGCATGTTTATGGGTATTTGGGTTTGGTGACCTCACCCACTGCTCATGCCCAGTTCTCTAAATGAACTGAGTGCTGGTTTTCGCTCTTATCCTCTGATGATCCTTTGTACCCTCTGATGAAAGATCTGACATTTTGTTTTGTTTGTTTATTTTTAGGGCTGTCAATTCACATCAAAACGCATCAAATATTAAACATTAATACACTGGCTCATGTCTAAATTTCCTAATACAAAATGTTCTTCCCATCTGAGCAATAAATTAACGTTAAAGCTGCAGTCTGTAACTTTTGCCTCTCGACCACCATCTCTGTTTAAAACATAAAATTGCAGGTTAATTGCAGTTAGTTTCTGATTATGGGGATGGCAAGTTTAAATTCTAAACAACTGCTTAACAAGCTACAAGCTTCATTATTATAAACTATTATAAGTTTACCATTGCAAATCGGGTAAGGTAGATCACGCTGAACCCTGATCTGTCATGTACTTGCTGAATAAATGATTTTTATTCATTTTTAACCAAAAAAAGTCACAGTTTGCAGCTTTAAATATCATCTCAATACAAAATAAGTGTTTGCTGGTCAAACAAGGTGCTCTTGTTGTAAAACACAACAGCAGTTGCACAAGAAACTGTCTGATTGATTGACAGCCCTTCTTAACAGTGAGTGCTGTGTGTTAAAGTAAATTCTCTGTGTTTCTCCTCAGTTAACAGTATATCTCAACGACAGAGTCTGCTGTTCTGAGGGCACGGGGAGGACAAGAACAGGAAGACCGAAGACACGCTGAGACATTTCCTGTTGTGAAGATGAAGGGATGTTTTTTCATTTCTCTGACTGAGTCATTGCTAGTCCTGTGGCATTATGTGTTTAGAAGGGGTCACTGTAGCGGTTCCCACAGAGAGGCTGATGACAGTCTCGTTTTGTTTGTTGAGTTGTGTACTTTTTGTTTCTAATGATGATGCATCCGCCCCTTTTTTGTATGCATTGTCCTTCCTGTTTGTTGTACCTTCTCAACACAATTGTGTCAATCAACCGCTGTAATCAACCAATCAGACGGCGAATGTTATTGGCTATTGGATGACCTGCTTGGGTTGCCAGTGCTTAGCCTCTTCTTCCATCGACTGAAGCAAATCGAAACTTGTTTGCAATATTTTACAACTGTAATGTGTGTAAAAGGAAGGCCAGTTTATGAAGGATTTTGTCACAGAGCATAAATGCTGTTAGAATCAGTCAACAAAAAGCCAAGTCAATATAAGTGATAGAATATCACTGTCTTCCAGAACAATATTCATTAGTGTAATCAGCTGCCCATCCAATTACTAACATATGAGTGTTATGCCAACACACTGGTTCTGTCATCACCCATCACACGGCGTTAATAACGTTAATATCTGAACATTGAGGTCATACTTTATTACATTTTTATTTTAACAATTCGTATTCCAACTTTTTGTTCGTATGCAAATCATTTCACTTTCAGTTGTTGTTTACGTTTTATTTTTGCCATGCAATACATTTTTATAACCTAGAAAACAGTTTCACCAAAGACCCCATGTTTTCTCTCTCTCCCACTTGGTTTATCCTGGTTTGAGCTTCCATTATCCCTTCATATCCCACTGAAGAATCGGCTACACTGTGTCAAGGACAAACGTTGGCAAGGATTTCTTGCGACAACGAGAGCCTCCGATGTTCTCCACGCATTTCCTGCGCGCAACCTACACCATGTTGATAATTCTTCCATTACTGCAGTACTTAGGGCTTTGGCTATGGGTGAAAACTGAGCTTAACTCTCTGTCTGTTCAGTCAGTGAGATGAGAACTCATGACGGGAGGCCCGGGCTTGTGTGGAGAACGGGTTGGCTTGTGTAAGGCCTCAGGTTTCTGTCACTCTGCCAAACAGCTGAGCCTGGTGGATAGTGTTCCACATCTCATCCCGGTTGTTCATACTCCGCAGGTTTTGGGGCACGTTGGTGTCATGTGACACTGCAAATGCATCACACTAAAGTCCCGGGATGTGAGAACCAAGGCCTCTGTGCACAATATCTGTCAGCTAGAGTTCCACAAATGTGATTATGGGGTCTCATGAAACTTATCAAGAACACGTCTGGGTCATTAAACACCTCAGATCTAAAAGAATCAACTGTTTACATTAAGAACATAAAGCTGTTTTAACTTTTTCATGACTTTAAGAACATGTTCCCCACATTGTGATTGCTGTAATGCAAGAAGAAAAATGTAAATCTTATTACTATAACGTAAAAGTATAATTTTGTATTGTTAATTTAATTAGTTTATTTTTTGCCTGGACACATTAAGGTACGGATGGGGGATTGTGCTTAATATCATGAAATTACAATGGGAATAACATTAAAGATCCCAAAAATAAGATTCAATTTCTTCATGCTGAATACTAGTTATTTTCCTTCAGATTTTGAGATGAAATGTAACCCAGATGTTGTTTTTGTGAGATCCACCATATTAGAGCTGAATGCTGGGGCGATTGAAAATCAGGGCAGGGATGATATTTCTGGTAAATATAGTTTTTTATGTTACTTCAAGCAATCCGAAAACGTTTGGTCATCTGGTGATACATAGTGACTTTTCTTCCCTGCTGGAGATGGTCTGTGAGTAACTGTTTGCTGAGTGCGTTTGAGAGAGAAATACTGTCCCTGCATGGCAGTTTTGTAGACTGTGGTACATTGTAAATAACTGATCAGAGGAGTGCAGAGTTCATTGAGAAGATAACAGTGTATAATTTTTAAAAGAAGAAATTTTGTTTTGTTACACTTATCATTGATAATTGTTTAATTGTGTTCTCGATTTTTCTCATGAGACGTAGTAACTGAATCACGTTACTACCATAAGAGATTTTGTGCTGTAGATATTTAGTTTTGATGTTTGTTAGTTCATAAGGTTGAATATGGCTCATGTAAAGCTTTCATCTGGATGGTGGAGAGAAATGAAAGGGCTTCAGTGGCTAAATGTGCTTGTGTGGTAGCCATCTTATCATTAATGCGCAATAATTGCTCATTTACGCAATAACATCCATCTCTCATTTGTTAATCCAAAACCCTCTCCCAGTTTCAGATAGCTATGATACTGATTTCTGCAAACAAAACACACATATACACACGTATATAAACAACGGCATGAACGATGCAAAAACACGTTTGTTTGGCATTTCACGTGGAATTTGATAACTTAATGCTTTTATACTTGGAGACGTTCTGAGCCAGCACACAGTTCTCAGAGGTTTTGATGTTTGTTTTTGAGAGGCCATTCTGTGCTTTGAGAAACTTGATCATCGATCAGTGCAGTATTATTTTTTTATTATTTTGTAATCGTACTCGACAAGAGCCCAAAGTTTCAGGATTTTCAGCCATGTAACTGTTTTTCCAGTTGGCATTGGTCCATATGAAATGCAGGGGAATGGAGAAAAACCGTCTACTGGTATATTCATATTAAAACAATACAGACAAACACATTAAGCAATATTTAACGGAAATGCACATTTCACTAATGCAGGAAATAGATGGTCGAAATATATTTTCTGTTGACATTAAGTTAATAATTCTGCATATTTGAATATTCATTTTTCTGTATAAATCACAGTTGTTAACCCCAACTACCAATTGTAAAATGTTTGATGCAAATCAGAAAATCCCTTTTTTAAATCTTATTTTAAGTTCTTGTAAATGCAATAGTCAATTCTTTCATCCAGTAATATGTGGTTCAGATGTAAGTTAAAATGGAATTTTACCAGGAATTTCAATGCAGAGTAATGGCTGACTGTTATTCCCTGATGCTTGTGTGATTACTGAATTCATGTCCAACAAATGTGATCCATCTTTGTCAATTGTGATCCAGGAAAACATTAGCACAACCAAACTGTACATTCAGGTGGGAACGACAAATGTGAAAAATATAATTTCAAGAAATATAATCAATGTCCCAAACTTAGTTTTGTTTTAGTTAGTTTTATTTACTTTAAGGATGTTGCTTAGGTAAATGTAATAAGTATTATTCCTATATTCATGTTACATTGCATAACTAAATTTCAATATCCAAACAAACAAAACCTGACAACTTGTTGATCGACTTCAAAGATCTCCGTGAGCTGTGTTTATGAACAGACTGGTTATGGTTATACGCTGTAACTACAGTTTGTCTAACATGTCAAATCTAACATGTGAACTCAAATTACTTCGTATTGCTTAGGTTTATGTGTGAGTTTATATGTTCAGGCAGTTGTTATGAAGTAGACGACCTGTACTAGATTTAAGTGTACATTAATAAGGTATAAAAGATGGTTTTGAAACAACTTTGGATGTGCTTTTCAAATTCAATACAAAAGAATTACAGGTTGAATTAATATTTTGTTAGCAGTTGAAACATTTGACAAATTAAATAAATGAAAGAAATGGCACCAGACTGACACCAGTATGACATTTGACTCATGAAACGTTTTATTTTTATGTCGAAAATGAGAGAGGTTTATTTACTCAGCACTTTACACACACACACACACACACAGAGAGTTTACAGTGACCACAACAGCTTGGAGAAACTGAATTATAGATTGGATGGTTATTTCACATTTTAACTTATAAAAATAAATGTCCCTCTACTACACATTGACACAATTTGTAATATTTTTAGCCGCTGTATATTTAAAATGAAGAAACTTGATGATGGGTTTCTAGGTACAAGTTAATGTAGTTTTCATTTCATGATTTCTACAAAGTAAACATGCGCTTCAACATATTATACAGCAGCGTGATTTGTTGACTGCTTTTTAGCTTCTGCTATCGGTCAATGCCAAAGTTTTCCGAAGCCTTGCATGGGTTGGTGTTTAATTTTTCCAGGGAATGTTATAATCCTGACACCCTGCTTTGTGTTTCTTACTGAGCCGATTTTACTGCTAAGAATTACTATGGATTACTGTTAATGAAAAAGCCACATATTATAACCCCAGTATTCTAAGACACATCTTCAAAAATGTTGCATAATTCTCTTCATTTATTGTATCAATGATATACAATAATTCAATAAAAGTATGTACATTTCTGAATAACAATTTGTATCCTGTATTATTTTTTTACAATAGGACATACATAATCAAGCTTATTTAAAAAATATATACACATTTCGTCTCCATGTCCCACATTCTTAAAGTTTGAAGGGGATTTTGCTCATTTGGGACTATGGTATAGTATAATATAAAAAGTATAAGTATCTTATTTGTATTCTTTTATTTGTGTATGTACAGTACTTCGGTATACATTTGTTACTTTTAAATGTGCTCTTTAAATTATTTGATTTTGATGACCATATACATTTGCATTAAAATACAGTAACATTATTTTTAATTGTGTCCAGTATGTCAAAAAAGTTTTTCCGCGATCGATTGCTTTGGTCTGGTTTATTTCTCGGATCGACTCGTCAGGTCTCGTCAGTTCGAAGATGGCGCCCCTCACATCTTCAACACGTGAATTGTTTAGTGAAGCAGTTCGGACGGTGTTGGAAACGTGGCCGGTACTGCAAGTGAGTGAATACATGATGGTCTTATGTTTCCACAACATGTATATTTCTTAAAATACTGTCGTGGTCTTAAATCAAGCACGAGTTCATAAGACAGAAACCGCACTGCTAGTCGGTTAGCAAGTTAGCTCCCCAATGCACAAATAAATATAGACGTCAATATAAAATAAAGAAACAGACAAGACAAACATATATGCTGTGTTTGTCATAATATGTTATTGCAAAGGCTCGATTTGCTTGTCCATTGCTATTAATAAGAAACAATGACGACAAATGAAATGAAAAGACGATAAATAAAAGAGAATACACAATAAAAGACAAACCAGTACGAGAAATAAGAATAAACAAACTAACAAAAATGCATTACAGTAAGAGACAATACACCGATGTCGATACATAGAAGAAACAGTATAGAATAAGAACCTTAAAAAATAACCTCACAATATATAAAAATAAGGATTTAGTGAAGGTAATGATAAAGTGACAGCTGTTTAAAATGTGTGTCTGATACAGTTGGTGATTAATTGAATGTAGGATTAAATGTGTTTTCTCACAGATAGCTGTTGATAATGGTTTTGGTGGTGCTTACAGTCAACAGAAGGCCGACTGGATGGTGGATGTTCTGCAGCAGTATTTTAATGACAACGGTTGGTTCTATCAAATACGTTTCCCGTATAAGACACATTGTAGGACGTTCTGCTTTCTATAACCTGATACACACAGCAAACGTAATGTTAATGTTCCCCACAGACGACCTGCAACCGTGTGAGGTGGAAGATTTCATCTCAGACTTGATGAATAATGAGTTTGACACTATGGTAGATGATGGCAGTTTACCTCAGGTTTGTGTCTCTGTTATTTGTGCCTCGATTATTTATTGCATGTCTGAAAAAATCCTCCTAATTCTGTCCAATGATGTTTAACACCAGGTGGCACAGAAGGTGTGTGTGATGTACCAGCTGTGTCAGCAGGGCAAACTGACAGAAGCCAGACAGCAGATCAGTCAGCTGGCCCAAAAGAAGAGCGCTGGCCGGGCACAGGCCACACCTGTGAAAACTCCTGCAGGTGATGATGATGAAGAGGAGGATGAAGAGGTATATATAGTTTAAAAAGTGTCTGAAAGGTGTCTTGTTCATGTTCAGCCCCTTTCACAATGAAATCAAAAGTTTATCTGTGCATGTCATTATTTTTTTAAATTCACATGCTCTCATAATCGTTTTTTAAAACCTCTTTTTTAAATCTTTTCTGTGGATGTGTGTCTGTATGTCACAGAGCGTGGGGCTATATTGACTGTCCAATGACCAAGCAGTTTTATCCCCCCAACTTACAATGATCAAAACAATTCTTAAAGGAAATCAAGCCCTGTCCTAAATTTTTTTTCCAGAAGTCATTTCACTCTGTTATGCGTTGCTGTTGTGACTTTATTGTGACTGATATGGTGACTTGGTCTGAATCTATAATCGTGCTGGTGTTTTTCCTCAGGCTATGGAGTGTGATGGAGAGGGACCATCAGTCAGCAGTACAGCGATAAAGGACCATCCTCCTCCTCCGGCCATGAATAATGATGAAGATGATGATGGATGGACGGTTGTGTGCAGGAAAAAGTGATGAGACTCCAAGAATAACTTTGTGAAAACTGAGTTTCTCCGTTTGAAACTGACAGACGAGGCATGAAACCCACGATCGGTTAAACTGTGTCAAGTTAAAACAGTTCAGCCTGTGCAAATGTTTTTTTATTACCTCATTGCATCTGTTGGGATTTTCCCTTATGACCCTAATTCAGAGTTTAACACATGTTGGCTCCAGTCAACTACTAGCCAGTGAAGGAAAGCATTGTAACAGTTGCTTTTCAAAGATGGAAAATGTGCGTGTTTATCTGGTTATTTACCATGACAACTTGTTGGCCTGCTCGTTTCTGACGACTTGTGCATCTGTTATTTATAACTTGCTGTTGGTTCTTCGTCTCCCCCTTGTGGCCAGTCACAGTGGGACACAGAGAGACTGAATTAAAACACATTGCTTGATTTTACATCTGTGTAGTAATTTATCATAGATTCTGTTGTATTATTCTGGTTTGGCAAGTGTCATTTTAAACTAATAGTTCCACCAAAAATGATTTTTAAAAAACAACGTTCACTGAAAGTTACGGTCACTAAAAGTTCATGTGGAATAGTTGTTTTCTAATTTATTTTAGTTTGTTTCATAGTTGTGTTTATGGTTTGGCCCCAGTCATTTTTGTTATTTGCTTATTTTATTCAAACCTGTATGATAATCATCTGGTTCAAAAAAAGTTAAAATTCTGAACACAGTTTTTAACTATTTCCATGTAAAAGGCTCATTTTTCTCCACCTTAAAACCAGCGCACCAGTTGTTATATGCAATACATTTGAAATTTCTACAATAAAAAAAGCTTTATGATATTGCTTGTACAACATCTACTTATTAGAGCAACCATTTGCCAACAAATCGGGCTGTTGACGCTTTCGTTCCAAGGGCTCATATATTTTCCAGCGTGTTAAATATTTAGACAGTTTGACAAACAGCCCATCAGCATAACTCTGGCAAGACCCACAAACACCAGCTGGTGCAGACGTACCAATCTATGACCTGCTCTGTAGCTCATCATGGAACAGTTCTGAGTTCACAGACTTTATTAAAAAAAAAGTGAAAAACTAACTTTTTAATAAAGTCGCTCTGAGCAGTTCCAGCCTCTGTATCAAACAGAGTCACTGATGGGAAGGACAGAAATGCAAATCACTTTGGATAAATGCCTCTCCCACATGTGTAAATGTTAAACTCTTGCTTTTCACAGAATAAAGGTTTGGCACAACATGAGTAAATTTTCAAAATAAAAGTTATTGCAGCCACTTTGGGATTGTAAAGAAAAACTCGGCTCACTTCTGTGGTTCATAGTGAATCTTTATTCTCCGGTAAAGCGTTTAAGATCTTAAGTCTTTATTGAATTCAGTCAAGTTTTCATACAGTTTTCTGTATGTTCACAAACAACAAGCATTCCTCACATATTGGCGGACAAATATAAAAAGGTGAGGGTTTTTTTTTAGCTTTTCTGTTTTTGCAGATGGCATGTCAAGGCACTATTTCAACATATAAATGTGACCCTTCTACATGATTATATGACCGCACAATGACAACATCTGAAAGACTACAGACATTTTACCCAATCATGTTCAGAGATCAAAGCCTCTTTAAATATATAGATTTATATATATAAAAAAACTAAAGTTTGACGTTCTAGCTAAGTGTGTGTGCTCAGAATATTCGTATTATTCTTGCTTTTACGCTTTAAAAGGTGGATGTTTACACCTGGTAACTGAACTGACCTAAAGGACACAGATCCCACAAATGCAGTGAAATTGTGTTTTTTGAGGAACAACAGAGAGGGTTACGAGCTGATCCACGGGTGCTGTAGACACTCCGCAGCAGTAGGTCGGTTCTCCGGTATGAATTCCAGCATGGTGAGCAGGAAGTCGCTGAACTGGGCGGCCTGATCCAGTGGCCACTCGTATTTTTCTAGCAAGACCTCAAACAGTCCCCACGGCTTCAGGTTGGAGATGTGTCGTAATTCACCTACACACACACACACACACACACATAGTCAAACGGCCCTCATGCAAAGTCAAGGAGGTCATAAGAACAAATATCAAGGTGGCCTATTTTTCATCAAAGTGGAAATGAGCTCAGTACTATGTGAAGATAATTTGAGAGATTTCTGTGATGAACATGGTCATAGTGTTGAGTTAATGGTTTGAGTTCAGAGCTAGATCTGGTTTCACAACGACTGTTAAACGGAACCACTATGCTAATAGATTTTAAAATTGGAAAAAATATATCAGGTCTTATGAATGATTTGTAAACAAGAACATTTTGATAAAGGACAAAATCTTGTAATGTTGTAACAGAGAATCACTAAATGAATTAATAAATGAATTTAAAAATACAATAAAAAATTTGCTTAATACAAGACGAGAAGAAACTGGAATTACATATGACACCGTTCCAATAGTACCACAATAAATGTTTGGTCTATGTTAGTAACCAAGCACAGAGACAACTGCTAATGAACTGAACTTCTTCAAGGTTGCTCTGAGCTATTAATATCCTGACATCATCACACCACTGGGAATCTGTGTTAGAATAACCCCTGAGCTCATGAAAAAGTGCTCTGTGGTTTCTCTATGACGAACAATCTCTGAAGGTCTGATATCTTCTACAGTTTCTTTAAACCAGGTCAACGTGAGGAACAACAACAGGTCTGGTGCAATTATTAAATCAGAAAAAACGTGATTTAGACTGTCAGATTGTTTATTGTAAATCTTACCTTTGCGGTTGAAGTATTCTCTGGAATATCTGCCGGTGAGGGCAAAATGTGGAGGAATAGGGCCCAGCAGCTCTATAATGTGAGCTATATGATCTATAGGGGAAACACATAGGGAACATACATACATAACTCGTAGATGACATTTCTCAAAACTGATATTGATTATATTAGGGAATATTAAATTGAATCTGAATTGAATTTTTTTTTGTTTTTGGTCAGATTTTTTTAAAAAATGTGCTAATTGTGACTCATATTGTGACAATTTTGACTTTTAATTTTGGCAAAGCCATTCTACATTTATTCATTTAACAGACACTTATGCAGAGACTCAAATAAGAAAGCGTTTAACAGTTTGCATTAGGAAGCATCAAATCACAGAGCAAGAACTCTGACCTTCATCTCTGGTGTAGTCTTCACCTGAATGAGGCTCAAACAGGTAGTCCCCGGTTGCCAACTCAAACGCCTGTTGACACACCATCACAATACACAACAACGTTATCATCATCAGCACACAAACAGAATAACACAACAACATTACAGTAAACAGAATCAAACAGCACAGAAACGCAGCAACACCAGACAGTTCTTCTGTGACCTCGTACCATACACGCAGTGCTCCATATATCAGCAGGAGGTCCGTATTCGGCCCCGATCAGAACCTCCAGGGCCCGGTACTGACGGGTCTGAATGTCCTCAGTAAAGTGCTTGTGCTGACGGAACAGAAGAAATCACTCAAGAGATTTCCTGGCATTCACAAACACCTTTTTTCAATAATTCAAATATCTGCAAATATTTCAGAGCATGCAGATTTACAAGCCCGTGATCCATCATTCATTTCAGTGAAATGTTGCTCACCACCCAGCAGGCATTGCCAAGATCCGCAATTTTAATGCGTATCTTGTCCGCATTGCGAGGATCTAAAGGATTCACCAGGAAATCAGCAGCAGAGAACGCTGGAAAAATGCAACGAAAATCATGATGATATTTGAGGCACGGCTCGCATGCGTGCGTGTAAAAATGTAGAAACATTAACATAATAAAAAACAACTTCAATACTTTTTAATACTTTGAAACATTTAGGGTTGTAACACGGATTCTAAACATGTAACCCCTAAAAACTGGAGAAAAATGCGATATGCGGTAACTTGCTAAATAATGCGATATACAGTATGCAACGTGATAATGCTTTAAACAACTGTAAATGATATTTAAACCTGAAAATGACTTAAGCAAAACATGTTTCACATTCACATCTTTGGATAAAAATCACTCAAACCACTGCAATACAAACGTTGCAATTTACTCGTTTGCAATATCTGGATCATTTTGACATATTGTGCAGCTCTAATGCAACAAATGCAATGAAACAGTGTTTTAGCGAGCAAGATAACATTGTGACATCAATCGTCAGCACGTACAGTTGGTTGAGAGCAGCGAGCGCTCTGTGGAGTATCCAGACAGAGTGGACAGAGCCGACTCAGAGGTAGCAGACAAGATGGATTCAGACATGCTCGACAGTGCAGATCCAGGACTGGAGAAACGTAACGGCCCGTATCCATTACAGCTCTCCTCCAGACACGATGAGCCGGACTCCGGACTGCTTTTGGTCGGACCATTACCATTCACTGTATGACAGATACAAACATCACTCTCAAATGTTACTGCATTTTAAAATCATCATCATAATAACCTGTCTTGAGACAAAGCCAGAAAACAAACACTGTATTATTTACCACTGAATCATTCATTTAAACATGACCAATGAGCAGATAAAAAAAAATCATTGTTTTACATCAACATTTAGGTTAAAATTTGTATAAGTTTATAATGGAAAGTATATCTCTTAGGTATATCTGTAATTTCATTTAATAAATATTCCATATTATTCATTCCAAATGAACTACTGGTATAGATTTACTGGCATAGATCTACTGGTATAGATCTACTGGCATAAATTTACTGGTATAGATTTACTGGCATAGATTTACTGGCATAGATCTACTGGCATAGATCTACTGGCATAGATCTACTGGCATAGATCTACTGGCATAGATCTACTGATTTAAATTTACTGGTATAGATTTACTGGCATAGATTTACTGGCATAGATCTACTGGCATAGATCTACTGATTTAAATTTACTGGTATAGATCTACTGGCACAGATCTACTCACTCTGTGCGTTCTCTTCATCATCTTCTCCACCCTCGCTGAGCCTCCAAAGCGCTCGTGTGTTTCCTGAAGCGTCTGATGGTGAAACTCCTTCCAGGTCCTCCATCTTCTGGAGGTCCAGAAGTCTCTCGTCCAGCAGACGCTGTTGGCGCTTGGCTCTCCTCTTTAACTTCTTCTTCTTGTTCTTTGATAATTTACCCATCTAGACACACAAACACAGACAGGTGGAAACGGAGAGTCAAACGGGAATGTTACAGTTAAACCGTAAAAAAAACATAAAACTAACCTGCAGCCCCATAATACCTCTTACAATCAGAAATTTGGGTCATGTGATCAACTCGTGCGATGATGATTCTAATTATGTTTCAATAATTTTTCAATAATTATGTTTCAAGACAATTTTAATGGTCTGATGGTGGATGATAAAACAAGCAAAAATTCCTACAGACTCACCATTACGGAGCCATATTAAAAAACCAGAATGTCACAGAGACACCTTAGTAACTGCATAGCAACACCCTGGCAACCACATACAACACCCTAGCACCCTAGCATACAACACCGAGTTTTGCACGGATGAGCATCAATCACATTTTCTTTAGAAAATGTAAAAATATGGTTTTGGTTACTAGAAAGTTGAGCATACACTAGAAGTTTTGTGGTGGCTAAAGTTTGGTAACCAAAAGGTTGCGGGTTAGAGTCACTCTCTCTTTGTAAGTCGCTCTGAATAAAAGCATCTACTAAATGAATAAATAAATAAACCTGAACTACATCTATTGTGCCCTTAACCAAACGCCAAGACAGGTGAGAGGGACTGTAAGCAAAAGAAACATTAGGTGTCATCTCAAAACTATGTCCCTCATTTCTGCATGAACTCTCTGCTTACAATGACGCATCATCAACACAATTCTGTCGTAGGGGTTATCCGACACCAACACGCCATTTCCTGCTCTGGGACTATTTTGGGATGGCAGCTCTGTGGTCCGGTCGAGCCGTGACTCGTCCGACCTACTAAGCTCACTGGACTGACCTCATGAACTTGTGTTTGGCACTATCTGTAAAACGAATGCTGAGAGTTAGAAATGAGACCTCTGGGCTGACTGTATATTTATTAGAGATGTCACTGTATTCCAGGTCTGGAATTCTTGCACTCTGACTGCTGTACATCAAATGCAAGCAGGTTCTAAACCTTGCCAGTCACTTATGCTAAGAGTCTATGGTTCTACAAGCAGAAACATCTGTTTCTACACTTTTTTTTGTGCTTACAATCTAAAGAGAACATTCAGTTTATACTTATACAGCAACAATTGTCTCTGATACACAGAACATGAGTCCCTCAAACATTTTATTTAAACCTTTGAAATAATTTATTGCTATAAATATTTCAGAAAATTTACAGGTGAGAAGGGGGTAAAATTAAGGTGACACTGAGGAGTACAAGAAAGTATCAAAATAAGAGATGCAGTCAGGCTGACCTGATTCTAAATCAATACTTCAGATAATGACACAGATTAGCAGACTCTTACGATTCGTTGTTTAAATGTATATGCTAATGCAATAACGTTTGTTAACGGAACATTAATGTTATCCGGGTTAGTGGTAGACCGAAATGGCTTTTGGCACTTGACGGAATTTATGTTTCGTATAACTGCCTTCCAAGACGGTATTTCCGTACCATTTTCCTCCCTTCAATTACAGAGACGGATAAGCTTTTTATGGCAACTCATCCCATTTATATTCAGCAGAGAGAAAAATGTGACAGTAATTTGTGAATTCACGCTCAGTCATGCAGAGGTGCCCGAAAGAAGGAAAACAGGATACGGGAATCTGTACTGCGACAGATCTACGTCCAGAACATCAGGACTGAAGAACACACACAGTTCCTCAGCCCCTAACTGCTGAGCCATCCGTTCACTTCCTACAATGTCACGCTAAACTAGTTTTAAAAGAAGATTCAGATCAGATGGAAAGAGGAGCTTGTTTGATACTCCAGCATGCAAAACTTCTCAGATGATCTCATGTGGTTAGTGAGGAATCAGTGCACAATCAGAGCCTCCAGACCAAATCCACTGACTGGGTGAAGATGATGACGATCAAGAAATCTTCCTCATGCATGTAGAGTATGTGTTTACAATATGCATGTGCAAAGGTTTGCAACAACTGAGTTATTTTAATCATTCAGAAAGTTCTGTAAAGATGGTGTACTGATGCTTTCCTTGTCCAGAAAGAATGTGGAACATTCTATATATCAAATCTATATGTGTATATTTTAAATCTATATGATTTTACAAACTTAAAGCATTATTGGATCACATATTGCATAACTTAGTAAGGTATCACATTTTTTTTTAATGTCATGCAACCGAATTTGTGATATTTCGATCATTTCAACAGATTGTGTACAAGAGTAAATTCTAATTGAAAGTGGGATCGAACCGTTTCCCCACATCAGTGGATCTGGCCTCAGTCATGTAGATCTGGCCCTTTTCTGGTGGCACATGCCCCTATTTCTACAGAGGCAGGGGTGGGTTAGGGGTCGGCAGGCACATTTAAACAGTCTTGTGTCAATTCATCAGAACAATCTACATCTTCTGTAGTTCAGCAGGCACAGTTTTCAACGTACCTGATCGTCCCTTGGGGCCGTGCTAACTGCCAACCGAAGAGAAAAGAGGGAAAGGACAGAAAACCACAGAAAACCATAATAATTATAATAATTTAAAAAAGAAAACAGAGAAAGAAAAGGACACGGTTAGAAACCAAACAGACAACAGCAAAGAAACGAGAAATGAAGGGCTGTATATTCACCACAGAAGACGAGGAGAACCGGCCACCAGCATGCAGATCAATTTAACAGCACATTTCAGTTTTCATTCAAAAGATTTTATTTTTAACCTGCCAACATCCGGTGGCAAACCGTGACTGTTGCAAAAAGCATTTTAATATGTATTTAGAAGCCTAACATATTAACTAACTGAATATTTAAGAATAATCCTTTTCCCAAGAAATATTACAAATCGTATTGATTTGTATTGATGAACAATAAACTGCTGTTCAATTTAAAAAGGTGATTTATTTTGTAATACATCTATAATGTAGGCAAAACAATAAGTCTCAGACAAGTATAAAGGGTGTCTGATGTGAGTCTTAAGTTATCTTAACATGAGTCTCACTTGAGCCTGACTCAAGACATACACTTGGAGATAAAGAGGCGAATTTTAAAGACGTACCGGAAGAACCGGAGGGGGGCGGAGCTCCAGCCTTCTGCCATAACGTGGCTTCCGCCGCCAGCCGTCTGACGTACACCTCGTTCACATCCAGCAGAATATTTTCTGGCTTTATATCTGTATGGATGATCTTGCATTTTGTGTGCAAGTAATCTAAACCTTCAAGAACCTGAGAGAGCAATGAAGTCACAGTCACACAGGAACAGCTAAACATTGTTTTAGGCACAACTGTGGTTAAGTTATAAGCAGGTCCAGTTAAAATCTGTGGGAATTTTTTATGCAGATACTGTGAAAATCAGTGAAGTCCTTCAGAAGCAGTTTAAACACCTGAAATGTGTTAAATGGAGCAAAGAATAGCAAACTGTTTTATAGTGATAATAGACTGAGTGTGAATGTATAACCGGCTCACCTGTCTGAGAATGCTCTTCACACAGATCAGAGGAAGACCCATGTAGTTAGACTTGATAATCCACTTCAGCAGCTGGTGTCCCAGCACTTCCAGTACCATACACACATCTGAGACGCCAGCGAGTCAAGGACACAAAGAGACAAGTGTGCCGACACAAGCTACTTCAAGATAGTCAATTATTGCAAAAGAAGAATGGCCAACACGTCCGCAACAACGATTTACAGTGAGAAACATTTGCCGGAATTTGATTGGATGGTGAAAAGGAAGTTACATTTCTTTCTGATGAATGTTTTTTTTTAGAATAACATGCATTTATGAATTATATACAAAACATCAGACACATTTATTAAAGGTAGGGTAGGCGATTTTTTTCCAGAAACTATTCTTTGGATGTTGGTTGAATGAGCAATCAGTCTGAATGAAATGATAGGATGTCCTACTTGCCTGTAAAATTATGTATGCGTTCATTTGCTGGAGAAGGCGTGGCTTTGGAGAGTGAGGGTGGGACCTTATGTTTTTTAAGATAGGTGGTCTCTCTGAAATTTGCCTACCCCACCTTTAATGCAGGGACTCATTTAAGTGTTGATGGATGACATCAGCAGCGTGATGGTCACATGATGCAGACAGGTGGATACGAACACCGTTGACCCCAGAGATTTTAAAATCGTCGATGAGCTGAACTATCCTCTCCCGTTTGCCGTCTGTGGGGTCACTGTCTCGCACCTGCGGAGAAGCAATTGTGTTTAAGATACATATCTTTGTTTGAAAGCTGCAATCCATAACTTTTGCCACTCTATCGCCATCTCTGATGAAAACACAGGCTACTTTACGTACTTTTCCACACCCTCAGTTTGTTTTTATGCATTTAGTTCTTACACTTACACATCTCAGTAGTTTAATCTCATCCAGGGCTGTTTCAGTGTAGTGCTGAGCGCTTTTAACCACTTTGAGTGCCACAAATCGCTTCCGTCTACAAACAGTCAGAACAATATCATTCGTCAATCACACAGCGCATACGGCTCGTCCACACACATAATCTGACATCCAATGACACAATGTTTACAGATGAATCTAGTTCTAGGACAGAGGTTTAATCTCTGGGATTAAGATTACTGTAGATGTTCTCACTGTAAATCCCAACACAGCCATACAGTGGAGAAATGACCCCAGCCCAGTTTTCGGACCACATGATATCTGCCGTTAAATAGGTCTCCAATCTTCACTGGATAATATCCTCCTAAAAATAGGTAAAAAAAAA
>JAZGTK010007006.1:0-19940 GCA_036877625.1 Ambastaia sidthimunki | reverse complement strand
ATCTAATCAAAGATAAATGACGTATGATAAATGAAACATATGGTCATATCAGTTGAAGAGCAACACAATATGCAAACTATGAAAACCAAACTCACACCTAACTTATATATCATGCTGCAGTCTGGTGCATGCAGAGAAACTTTGAAAAACACAAAGCATATGGAACATAAAGCACCAAACAGATTCACTCACGCTTTCTTGGTCCCATAGCTCTTGTAGTCGATAGCTGCCGAAATGCCGACCACTACGGAGGGAAACAGATATCCAGATGCGTAATAGTACTTGCGTCGGGAAAACTCACTCTGGAAGACCTCCACCAGCATGAGGAACAACTGAACCCCCTCCAAACACATCCAGACAAACACCGCCAAAAAGAAGAAATGGAGAACTCCAGCGATCACAGAACACACAATCTGATCACAAAGAGAAGATGAGAAGTTTAGCATCAGTTTTAGCCATTTAACACCTTTAAAACACCTTCCAAATTCAACATCTGCCATATACAGTCTAATCTATACCAAAAAAAACATTCGTTCTGTTTCAATCCCTTGTAATCTGCCTCTTGCTGGGCACTAGCCCCATATGTTTTATCGGTGCATCAATACAAATAGTCCCAAAACAGACGTTTTTTATCAGGGTCTCACCTCATTAGGTTTTTTAAGCCACCATCATTGTAAAATGGGAATGGTGTATAGGAGTTAGCATGTTGCTAAACAAATAACATGTGAAAAATATTTATTGCACTAATACTGTTTGAAGCAGTGCATTACCATTAGTTATCATCAATCTATACCAGCATGAACTAAAAGGAAGAAGTATTATCAACATTCCCTTGACTCTGTCCAGCATATTGGACCTGAAACTTTGTTCTGTGTTCACACTGAAAGTGCTCAGTGTAAAAGCTACACTGCTTGTCACTATTAGACATTTTAACTCAACGTTTCTATACAACCTTCATAACACAAGTGAACCTACGATACCTAAAAATGTTTTGCACAGGCCTCATCATAGTCATATATAGGATCAGAGAAATTTGCTTACTGGAGGTTCAGTCATGTTGATGCCCACGAGGAAGAGGAGCTCAGCGATGAAGAGGCTGATGCAGAGATTCTTGTGGATGGTGTTGCGGTCACTCTGCAGACCATGGAAGAAGCAGAAGGTGAAGATACTAATGGCAAGGCAGATGAGCGAAACGGTGATGCCCATTTGTGTGATGACTGTCAGCAGGAGTTCATGGACTCTTCCCTCACTCTTGAAAAGAAACATCATTAACAGTCAGAAGATTCACTTAACTCCAATGCTTCACTTGTCACACAATATACACAATGTTTTGAAAGTGTATGGGGTGAATGCATTTTAATCTGATTCAATTTACTCATAGTAGTTTTCTGTAAGAACTTTACATTATATGCATATATAAACATGTATATAGATAGCAGAATTTGACATTTTATTGTAGAATTGTTTTACACAAATTTGATTTAAGCATTTGTTATACTGTAAATATTAGAATAAACAGAGTAGCAGACTGCGACTATTTATGGTGGAATGGTTTTATGTGGGACTGCAGCCCCCTAAGAGTTGACAAATCTGAACAAATGCTTAGTTTACTTTAAATTTGTCTATTAGTCGCAGAAAAGATAAAATACTGCAAAGTCATGCAGTCTGTGATGTACATGTGATGTAAACATTCGCTTAAAATTCCTCAACCTCAAACATTACTCATTATTTGAAAAGTGAGTAGTAGTCCAATCTATAAAACCACTTCAAATGGCCACTCGTGCTAAATGAATGTGAGCTATTATTAGGAGCTGACAAGTCTGTCAAAGTGTGGAAGTGTTGGACAAAAAGCTCATGTCCTAAAACACTTTATTTTACAATATTTTTAATGGTTTAGTATTTCTCTGTAATGTAGAACAATGTTAGCAGTGCTTTATATAATATTCTCATCCCTAAAACTCAAATCTCATACCCCTCTCACCTAATATATAGTTATGTAATTAATGTCATATACCTTAGTTTTAATGTCATAAAGCCCTAGTTTATGAGTAATTTAGAAAGAAATGTCTTAAAATTTGTGTTTCATAAATGAGGCCCAGTGGATGGTATGACTGAAAACCGGCCCCGTGGTTAAACATCCAGACTGATCACTGAAAGGTTTTAGGTTTAAACATGGAGGTGCTGCTCCATTTGTAGTCAAGACACTTAACTTTGATAAAAGCATCTGCTAAATGCTTCATTAAAAACATTGATTACAGAATGGCAAACATGTAATCATAACATAACATCTGGTTTCTGAGTGTGTCAGTTTAACTAAGATGCTCATTCTCCTTTACAGTACATTCAAAAGGGCAAAAGGCCATGAAAACAGTGACATTTTATTCATTATTCACTTACGTGATATTAACAGTATTAGGTGTTTTTTCAATTCTCTCAAACTGCGTTTAACAGTTAAAGGTTTGTGTCTGACGTCTTGTCTGCCATACAAATGATTATTTTAGTTGAGATGGCTGAATAAAAATGTACTAGTAGTTACAGTAGTATACTAGTAGCTATAGAAGTTATTAATGACTAGCATTTGGAATCTAAGAATTCTATTATAAGAAATATAAAAATTCTTGTTCCACAAAACTGGATTCTTAAACATTAAAAAAGTGAATTTTTTACTTTAGTATGTTAGTAAAACAAATGGTCCTACAAAAAAAAGTAAGTACTTTACTTTGTTTGTTTTGTAAATCTTTCACCACACATGCAGCTGTATTAATGGAGGAATGCAGACATTCAAAAGCAAAAACAAACAACTTAATAAACAGACAAATATTAACTGACCTAAATGTCATGAAAATTGTGTGGCTTCAGCAGATTTAACAAAAAAGTTTCAGTACTGTTAAAAACGCTAGATCATTGTGATTATCATGCTATAAAACATGAAACTAGCAAAGCTATTTAGGCCCCATAACTTTAACATTTGGACTCATTCAGAACAACATGCAAACAGCCTGAATGTACACAGGCAGCAACAACATTGATAATGATAATGCTATGGTATACTTATACACCTGTTGTTTCTATAGACAGTTGATTTTCTAAAAAAAACTAAATAAATCAGCATATTAATGTTAACATTAACAGGAAACGGTGACATCACCTGTCATAATATGATATGCAATGATACTGATCACGTCCACTCACGTCTGCATTGCTAAAGACCCCAGGGACAGCTGTAGCACATTGCCAGCAAAGCGTTCTATATTATCACATTCAACTGTAATGATACCCCGTTCCTCCCCACCAGCAGAGGGAGCCCTCACCAAAACACTGACTGCTTGCTCCCTCTGCTTCCTGTTCCTGTTTTTGCCATTTCCTGTTTGGCACTATTTAAGCTGAGCTTCATTGGGAAGTATTGCCAGTTATTGCACTGCTTTGCTGAGCGTTTACCATTGTCTGATTACCTTGTGTATGATTCTGTCTGTTTACTGTTTCACGTCTATTGGATTACCCCTTTTGGATTGTTTGCCTGGATCCTGTTTGCTACTGTGTTTTGACCATTGCCTGCTCTATGTTTATGTTTGTCTGCTGCCTGCCTCAACCATTGCCTGCTCTACGTTTCTGACTATTGCCTTGTGTTCTTGGATTTATTAATAAACCCGCGTTTGGATTCTACCAACACACACTCGAGTGTCACTCTCACTTACATCAACCAAAGTACAGTTTTAGTTCTTTATTTTTTTAAACATAACCAACCGATAACCTTAAGTCCTAAGTCCTCGAGTTTTATTATTTTATTATGTCTCCCACAGTGGGCCTGAATTTTTCTGATGTCAATATGGAGGCTGATGCTTCTGGTCTGTAACTGTGGTTATATTTACAGCTGCTGTGACAGTGACAGGAAATGTTCATGGGTCAAGGGCATTTAAGTAGTTGGACCACAAAGCCCATAATTTCCACATTCAATACGGCATAACCGATTGCTGTGTATGGTATCATGTCATCAGGGCGTAATTGCATTGCTCCCATAAACTTCTAACACGAGAGCGTCATTAGTCAAAGTAGAGCAGGAATCATTTCTGTGCTTAAAGACAGTGCTCCATTGTGTTCATTTGTTTACTTGAAGATAAGTTGCTTCTGATGAATGCAAATTACACTCAGTTTATTCCAGCATTTTAGCAGAGGAAATGACACCCTGAAAACTCATAAATCAGGATCATGAGAACGGGATAAAGACAGCAAGAAATTTGAGTTGGAGGATAGCTGGTGACTTCACTGTATAACTGAACCCCATGCTGATTTGTGCTATTGAAGGAGGGCATATCTGGGACTAGCCGACACTCACCGCATGCTCTTGATGGGCCATTAGGATGGCAAAGTTGGTCAGGTGACTGCAGGAACATGTGGTGTGGGTCTTGTTCGTCGCCAGGAGTTTACAGCCTTGCGTCGACCAGTATCCAGACATGCTCCGCTCAGAATAGTTCCAGAAGGAGCAGTTTGGGTTGAAGTAGTTCTCAGTCTGAAAAGCAGATAAGAGAAACATTATCTGTGAGGTGCAAACAGAACAACCTTTACACATTTAATGATACATACAAAACTTCATTTACGCAAACAGGACACGCTCCTAGATCAACATTATCTGTCATTCTTAGAACATTCCTATCAACCAGAAAACAGCCCTAACTCTCATCCTGGCCTCTAAAATCAGAGAGCAATGATTGCTCTTAAAGAATTTTACGAAAAATTCTATGAGTTTGTGCAAAACTTGACAATCAATGTCATGTTATGATGTTCTAAAGAGCATGTTGTGTAAAAAATCTGGCCTGTTGTACAAACACCTGAAATCAACAGCTGTCTCTAAGCATTTGCTTTCTTACATCCAGATGCTCCAGCGTGAATACGATTGGCTCTGTCACAAACACCCGGCTGGACTCTTTGTTGATGGAGGCGGAGAGGATGTGGGAGTTGACGGTCAGGGTGTGGTTTCTGACTACACCCTCACTTATTAGCCTCACTGTTGCGTTCTCTGTACTGAGGAAATCACCCAGGTGCTTATAAAGGACGAAGACCAATTTGGCCACACCTGAAGCAAATGAAGAACAGAAGAAGGGTCAGGATATCAACAGAGAAAAAACCCTACATTGTAAATAGGGTTAACTGATCTTTCTGCAAACAATTAGGCTAAAATGATTTTAGGTTCTGCCTGTAACATATCTATGTTTTATTTTACTCTGAACATCAGAAACAGATGTACTTGAACGCAATACAAGGACACAGACACCTATTACTACAGTAAATTAGCTCAGTTTTGGTTTCTACATTTCAAAATGTGTCAGGGTTCATAAAGGGACATGTTTTGCATTCTCAGCACTGCCACAGGGGCGCTACAGTAAAGGGTGCGACAACATGCATGATGTCTACAGTCAGTTCAGTCATATCAAATACTGCCATGGCAAAGCAGCAGTTTGAAGAGAGTCTTCCCTAGCAAGCTAGTTAAGGTTAGTTAATGTTTGTTAAACAGTCAACATGCTTATAGCTAGTTACATAAATACTAACTCTAGTAGACATTAAAAGGTAACTGTAAGCCTAGCTATCTAAGTACAGTAACACGTCAACTATGCACAATGGGACCATGGGCTTGAAATGTGTTGGCAGAGCATTTGTGTTTGCTCACTGCATTGAATGTTTCTGCTTTTGTTACAGTAAACCTGCTTCCACATCCTCAAAAATCCTTGGCTTCTTTAATACATCTGAAGTTTTCTCAAAGGTGTGCCTTGAAATGAAAGCAACTGCTCATTTACTTACCGTTTTTACTGTTTAGTTTGACTGTGCTTGCTGTGAGTTGAATTGAAGCTCCTTTCTTGCTAGTCTGTGGAAATCTGAAGTCTTGAATTTGGCCGTCTGTGCTCAAAACATACACGTCCAAAACTGAGCAAAGAGAAAAACAGAAAGACATGGATTTCTACAAGCGTCTGCAAAGACACTTTTGTTTTCTTTCGATTTTTCACACAGTTATGCAAAGCACGCTTTTCAAATCCATTAAACATTTAAAATGTAAATATTAAACATTTATACATGTAAAAAGTTTCATTTCAGTGTAAGACCTCACCTTACTACAAAGCCTAAGAAGAGAATTATCACGCCTCTATTCGCTGTTACGTGCTTGCCAGAAAGATACAGAACTTTGACCAATCAATGGAGACAATCAGATATAAGAAGCAAAAAGAACAGCCTTCCACCACATGAATGTCAAATATGTCCGAGATCAAAACTATCATTGGGTTTTCCTCAGCTTCTCCCTGTGGATTGTGATAGCTCTGAAGTTTGGCAGCACTGATCAGGGCTGAGCCGTTAGGTGACTGCGGACCGCTCGAGTCAGGCCGTGCTCTCTTTGATGTGTGAAAGTATCGTAGGGTCATGAGGACATTTGTATCAACACAAAGCCCTTCCCTCTTCTCTGCTCCAAACATGCTCTGCTGTTCCGTTTTGTCTGACAGACAAAAATAAAAACGTTTACTTTCTTCTGCTTCTCTCCCCATCTCGTAAAGTCTGCATGAGCTGAACACTGTTGCATGGCCGCTAGTTTAATTGAAACTAAAGACAGAATGTAAAGAAGAAAACAAGAGAATAGAGTTTTAAAGTTTTCTATAGTGCCTCGGGGCACATCTGGCAAGATACAGTTTTACTGTATGGTATAATTTTTAATTAGGAAGCAGAGAACAAAAAAATAGTTAGGAGGGGGTTGAGATGAGCGCAGCAGAAATATTTGCTCATTTAGGCTGGGAATGCAGATTCTCAGATTCAAGAAATATGCCGCAGCATTTTTATAATGAAATCAGGTTAACTTGCACTTTAGTAAGAAAAAACACCAGCTACTTCCTCACTTTTACAGATTCCTGAACTAAAATTGATGTTTAAACATACGGCGGACTGTCAAAGAGTTCAGATGAAAAATATTACTTTCACAGCAGTTTGGAATTAAGGGAAAATAATAATAATAATAAAAAAAATAATAATACAATTCAAGCCCATAAAATAAATGGGAAATATTTGTGGACACTACAGATTATAACTTTAGAATAATAGGGTTAAAACATGTAAAACCACTAACGGCAATATCAAACTACTTATGTTATTTGACCAATAGGTAGCGCTGTCATCAAATTGTCATGAGTCAGGATGTGGTCACAATGACACATGCAAAGTTTCATGTCAATACTGAGACACAACCTGAGATCCTTTTTAGCAACTTGCCATCTAATATCTTCATGCGTTACTCTAAAATCATTTGATTTATCAAAAATATTTTAATAACTTTTTGTCACAACTGTCCCTAGATGATGCACACAAAATTTTGTGCGAATCACATGTACCACCTAGGGGGAGTTTAAAAATGAATGTTTTCAAAATTCAAAATGGCAGACAGGAAGTACAGTCATCTGACACATTTGGGACTGGAGCACTTGAGATAAGACAGAGAAACTTAAACTAAACCACAAGTCACATGACAATAAAGCAAAATAATCAAAACGTATAAGCAGTTTAATAAATTTAATACATTTCGTAAAGATACGCAATTGTCTTCATAAGATATTGCATTTGACATTAAAATTTGAAATGGGCGATGCCCAAATTAGCTGACCAAGGAACACTGGTCTCTTTAGATTCCTTGAGGCATGCCAAGTGAAACGATAGCCACTCTCAACTCAACTTTATTTATAAAGCACTTTCAACACCACAAGTGGAACCACTCTCATGATTTTAGACCAAAGTTTTTACCAAGTTTCATATCAATACATACTGTACGTTTTATGAAGTTACAGCCTCATATCCATTTTGGTGTGCTCACAGAAGATTTGTAGACAAAAGGTGTACGAGAGTGGTATACTAATAATAATGAAATGAAATTTTGACGTTTACTGGCACTCATGCATTTTCAATATCCACAGAACACAAAAGCTGTTTAGCAGAATGTTCATTGTCCTCTTTTCCATACAATGAAAGGGGTGAGAAAAGCCGCATGGTAGCACAGCCCAAGCTTAAGGAGAATTTCCTCGCAGCCGACTTGAAAATCAAGGGGGTGGAAAATGATTGAGCCAGGGTTAAAGGGAAAACCATGGCAACCTGAAGGCCTGTGCAGTGAAACGATAGATGAGTGCACAAAGCTGACTTAAATGAATGAGATCACATTACTAATAAACTCCGGCAGCGTCCTGGACTGGATTCCCTTTATGTGAACAGTGAAATCAAGGCTGCTGCATGCTGAGAGCCGAGCTAAATCAAACCCCACCTCCCCCTGGCTCTGCATCTCCACATCTGCACCAGTGACTGCATTCATGGAAAATGACAAAAAGAACAATAACTACCTTAGATGCACCCAAGAAGACAATTCCACCTAAATCACAACGTAATGTCCAATAACCATAGTTTCAGTGCTGGTGACACTATGGTAACACATCATCTATTTACTGCACATTTTTTAATTGATACCTTTACATACATCCTTAATAGATTCAGGAATAGCTAAAGTGGCCCTGAAGCTGAACCCTGTTATACCAGAGTTCAAAGAATAGGTCACCCAAAATTACATTTTTGTTAATATTCACTCAAGCTCCAAACCCATATGACTTTCTTGAAATAACACTAATTTAAGTCTCTTTCTCACACAACTTATATTACTTTCAAAGACTTGGATTGTAGTGCACAAGTCGTATGGAAAGTTTTAAGTATGGACTGTGTTTACATTGTTTATAGTCATTTCCCATCCTTTTTGCACACCGAAAACTTTAGTTTCTATTCACTGCAGTTATATGGAAAAGAACGACCAGTACACTTTCTCAAAGTGTACTGTCTTTACACAAAGACAAAGGATTGAGACAACTTTTTTTAACAATTGGACAATAACTAATTATTTATTTATTCACAACCAAAATTGTACAAAGTTGTCTACATCAACATGCGTTAACTCAAAAACTACATTTGCAGCACTTTGTCATTCTCATATTATGATGTATTTGTCTACTGGGAAGTAATGGGAAAAGTGCTGGTTTCAGTGTCTGGTGATGTCAGCCATAAAAGAAAACCCTGTCAGAGTCTCAGCAGATCGGGTGGAGGCTGGGAGGAAGAATCAAGTAAGAAACAGAATAGATGAATGTCTTGGAGAGCGTTCTGAAACCTTGTTGTGAGGGAACAATCAGGCGTTTACAGAATGCAGTTGGAGGGAGGAAACATATCTGAAGGAATGAGTTGATGTAGGAGGGTGAAGTTCCAGTGACTGTCCTAAAGTCAGAGTCAGAGATTTAAATGTAGTGCAGGCAGCTACAGGTAACAGTGCAGTGAGCCATGAGGGGTGTGACGAGGCCTCTGTGTAACACATAACAGAGGAAATCTTAATTGGCCTTTCAGTTGTTCGTGGAAAGATTTTTGGAAAAAAATACAACTGATGGCTCAAACCCTTTCTTTATTGAAAAATATTATTATTAGTTGCAGAATAAATAATTTTGCATGTTATGCCCAGTATGCCAGACAGGTATAAACTAAACTAAGACATCATGTATCTGTGTATATGTAGCCTCATTAAAATGCTGAATAAAAATGTTTTAAACAAGAATTAAGTTCAATAAACTATCAATGTCACACTGTGGGTGGAAGATAAAACCTAGATATGCTTTCAGTATATACAACAAAAAAATGGCCTGATATCATCCTAACTTCTAAAATTATCCCTGAAATGAAAACACAATTAGAAACATTTCTGGTTCTAATTGCAACAATCATCGTTTTACTTGCATAGATGAAGTAACTAAGCCAAACAAGAGTCAGGCACAGTATCCCTTAGAGTTGTCTTCTGTCACTGTCATTCTGTCACACGCTATTGGCAATTCTCTGCTGATCTTTCACGGTTTACATGAAGATTTTACAGCTTCTGGACTGTGCGTAATGAACCTGGGTTGAAAAGCTCAAGATCATCACATCCGTACAAGTAACCTGAAATAAAACCAGCAAATACAACCTGTGATTTAACACATTCCCTGTAAACTCTTGCACAGCTGTCAAACACACATTCTAGCAATTCAGTGAATCCTGTTTTCTCCACTGTTTACTACACTCTCATGATATAAACACTGCAATCAGTGAAATGATTTCTTCAGCCAAGATCAAATCTGCCGGGAAAAGCTCCCTAAATGAAGCAGCAAGAGGTTTTGCAGTGTGTGGGGTTAGCGGACTGACAGGAGAGGTTGATATCAGAGCAAAGATGAGTGTAAGCTTGTGTGCAGTGTTGAAAGAAGGGTACTACTCTCATCTGAAGAATTCTGCTAAACGTAACATTTTAATCTTCCAGGGCCAGCACCTCTGTAAACCTACAGGCAAGCTGAAATCTTCACAAACATGAGATGGAAGAGACATTTAAAAAAAAATAACATGATCTACCTTCCTATGGGCTTGCTCAGTTATTATAATGCTGACATAACAGGGGCTATGTGTGATTCATTCATTCATAAATTTCTCACTTTATCTAAGCTTACATCACATACAAATCAAGAGCTTTATTACTGAATAATATGGTTTTTAAGTTGGGAACACATGTTCATTGAATAACATGTTACAAAGCAGCTGTGGAGTTCTGAGAAAAGCAGTCCCAATATTTAAATACAGCATTAAAAAATCCTGTTTACATTCATATATGAACATAAGCATCATTAACAAGTATACTTAAAGGCTGAACAGCGTACATACAACTGTCCCAGTAAGTGTCTCACTGGTGTGAGGCTGCTATAGCAGGACATAATGTGCAATCTGCTTTACTGTCTTTTTAATAAATAAAGTGTCTCTTCACACTTTTCTACCTCAGACAATCTGGGCCAAGATGTGCCTGCTCAAAGACTCAGACTGCTCCAGCCCTGTTTCAGAAATGACCATCATCATATCACTCTCACCACTAAATGCTGTTTTAGGCTTATGTGAACACAAGCTAGATCAAGCTGGATGAGCACTGTTATGCTAAAGATGCTTTAAAACACACTTTTGTGTTTCATTGCATTCCACAGCAATAATGTGTTCTGTGTGATCCTACAGCAAATTAACTCAAAATTGAAAACATGGTCAAACATGGTGAACCGGAAGCACAAGTATTAAACATCCTAATGTTCTGTAGGTGAGCTAGTACGACAGAGTGTTCCAAATGTTCTTTAATACACCTTTGTGATACTGTACAGCCCATTATTAAAGCTAAACTGAACTGTATTTGCCAGTTTCAATTCCTTCAGATTTGGTTTTGATAAACCATCATTAAGTCCTGACAGGTGGCTCAACGCAAAATCTCGTCAGGTCTTTTAAAAGTTAGTGGCTCAGATAGAATGACTCACTGATGTTCTCGGCAGGCATTCTGACAACAGCGGGCTCAATCAGGTTGTCTGCAAGGACAAAGGCTCCTTCCTCCAGGGTATCCAGTAACATGGTGGCGGCGTGTGTTTGCTCTGTGGAATTCATGTCCTCCCAGGATTTCAGGGCTTCTGGCCTCAGGAGGTTGTCAACCGTGTCCACAATGGCCTGTAACCATGGAAACAAGAGAAATGACAGGCAGTTGATATTTTTCCCTCCCCTTCTCAGGGAAAAGAGCTTGGCACATGGAGCACACAGGGGACGACAGAAATAAATGAGACTTGTGACAAGCAAGAACAATTATAATGGGAAATGAAACAGTATTTGGATCTGTAAAAGCAATGTGCAATCTGAGCAAATACATATTGTTTGATCTTTGTGGTTTGACAGTAAATGTTCTAAGTGTGTTTATGCCACCTTTGTCATTCAAGATCACTCGGTTAAAAAAATGAAACTTAATGATTATTTCATTCAGCGCACACACAAGCTTTAAAAAAAAATTGTTTCATTTAACCCACTGACAACCTTTTTTAAGTGAAATTTGTTTTATGGGTTTAACAAAACTACAATCCACTTCCCCCCTCTGGTACCCACTTAGGAAACCCTGGGGAACTTGTATTCTTGCTAAGAAATTACTGCTTTATATTACCTGCTTTCCATAGATTAATTGAAAGACAGGTACAGCTTTATATACATAAAAGTCCACTTGGGCATCTCAGTACAAATTTAAACCTGCTCCCGGCAGCTGCTTGAGGAAGCAAATGGTACACAATATACATGACTACTGTATTAAATTTCCTCTTGGGGATCAGTAAAGCTTGCCTTCCTATCTGTAACAGGATCTAACCGTATGGTTGTCAAAAAAAAATCATCCCGTAAAGTACAAAGTGTTATCAGTCTGGAAAGCCAGTTGCACAATACAGACAAGCTGCAGAAAAATTTGATATTTTCATATGTATCTGAGAGGAATCATTTCCTAAGGCCTTGCCCAGGATGTAATTGAATTAAAGAATCTCAAGGTAGCTACAACAGTGCAGTGGCACAGGAGAATTTTAACATGCTCAGTCTAAGGACATTATTACAGAGGCCTTATTTGCAGTATTATGGGCAGGAGCTGTTCTGGGGTCAGTGAATATGCCTCTGTAAATGCATATGGACCAAACTATTTGAACTGTTTAAACTGTTAAAAGGGCTTTAAAGATAAAAATAAAAATCACAAAAAATTTGTGACAAAAAATACCTTAGTGAGACAAAGTAATAAACATTTACAGTGTCTACAGTTAGGGTACAGTAAGTCACTTCAGATTGAATCTGAGTTTTAATCTGAGCACTTGTTGACTGAGTGCTGTGTAGACTGAATGATGTGTCAGTGACCTGAAGGCTGTAGACTTCTCTCAGACCTGTCACTCTCCTGAAGGACCACATTACAAAAAAACAGAGATATAAGAATCTGGTCTCTACGCGAAGCTCCTCTGACAGCCGTGTTTGTAAAGAATTGAACCAAAAGACCTTTGCTGAAGTAGGCAAGCTTTACTTTCATCTGGACCAAGTCAGGGAACACTGGATCCAACTAGTTTTATGCATTTGCGGAGATGACACGTGTAAACAGTAAAAACTGGTGCTTTGTGCATTTTTAATTTGAAGATTCTTTGTTGAGGTTAACACATCACTGCATGCACTTGCATGTTACTTGAGTAATTTAGTTGAGTAACTAGACACCTCTAAATGCATCTGTAAGCCTGCCAGCACCTGACTTGTGGTAAATGGATGATTTTGACTAGTCAGAATAAGATTTTTTTTATAAAAGCACTTCACCTGTAAATAGTACATTTTAGTGTCACAGATCTTGTGGATAGTGAACACTCCAGATTTGTACCATTTAGCAATGCTACTAATTTGACCCAAAATCACTTACAGTATATTTTTCCCAAAAATGTCCTGTACCCTTTCCAGAGCATCATTTAGATCAGAAAGGATACCGACAGACCAATCACAGCTCTGACAAAGCGATGGTCATGAATTGTGTTTGTGACGACAAAGTCAGAGGAACTTTGCACAACTGTTTTGTATTTGTTGATATTTTACAACCTAAATAATTAGTGGCCGGGAGGCAAGATGTGGTTTAGCTTAAGTCAAAATCTGGTGGCTGGAATATAAAACCAGCATCATCTTATCATCCGAACAGTTAGATCTACTTCTGATCTAGTTCTGATTTTGAGGAATTAAAGGCAATACAACAAATAATACACAGCAATACAAACACTTATTAATTCATTATAAATCACAATTTTTCACATTTACAATAATGAAACTTGCATGGCAACATTTGTAAAAAAAAAAAATTTGATTTTGGGGATAAATATTCTTCAAAGATTTCTGAAATTTACTTTAAAAAATCATAAAAATATGTCTCATGAATTTTAACAGTGATTTGACTATTTGAAGTTATAAGACAATTTCTATACCCACACTATAATTTATACATTCTGTGTATATGTGCAGTGTGTCACTCTGCCGTATTCTTTTTACAGATGCAGTTTGAATAAAAGGTGACTATAACTCATAATTAAGGATGACAACAGTCATACATGACATACAGGCAAACATATTAAAAGAACTGTAGAGAAAAATGCCTGCAAGACAGGAAAGAAAAAGGAGAAACAGCCGCATGAAAAGTGAGCACATCAACACTTTGATCAAAGCTATCATCTGACAGACCACTGCAATTATTACTGCAGGAAGACAATTGCTTATAGAGAGAGAGAGAGACAGAGAGAGAGAGAGACCCCTGAACATACTGTGGGAAGGAACTGAATGGACAACAGCAGAATGTGGCAAGAGTCACCAAAAACAAAACAGAAATAAAGCTGCAAAAAGCATTTAGTCAGGGTCCAAGCACAGTAACCTCTAGCTCAAAGAGGACTCATTCTAAAACAACAGCTGCTGTCTTTCTACCAACACTTGTTAAGAGTTCATATGTGTTCATTATATTTACTGTAATAAGCAGAAACCGCATCACCTATTTAAAAAACAGAATTCAATGTTGCATACTATTAATAACAACAATTGTAACAGAATATCAAGAATTAATAGTCTTGTATACTACCTTTATTTGCATTTATGTAACATTAAAACATTGCATTCAATATATACATTTCATCAATTCATGTATTCTTTGGGAATTGAATCTAAAACATTGGCGCTGTTAATGTCATGCATTAGCATTTGAGCTAAATGCATTCAACGACCCCAGCTGTTGACAAAACCTTGTCATTGTTTAATAAGCAATTGTTCTCATATAACTGATTAAGACCTTGGTCACGGACATGGAAGTCACATTGTACGTCTATTAGCATGCTAAATGTGTCCAGACTGTATCCATGCTAAATTTTAGTAAAAAAACAGACCCATGAGTAATTCGACACAACTTTAATATGGTGGAAAGCATCTCAGGTGGAAAGTCTGTAGGTATGTGGGACCTGTTTAGCATTTGAAAGAAATCTACACACCTTTGACACATTGTTCATAAACTACAGCATATCAAAAGATCATACATCAAACATTTCTCTCTGGTGCCACCAATAGGTAAATTTATGTAACAATTTCATGCTTGGACCCCTAAACGATAATGCCAGCAGATAAACAGATGGACTTCCAGCCAGACACACAGACAGACAAGCTGCATGCAGTTGAGCAGATGAAGGGAATTCTGGGACTGTGTCCATGTATACCTTCATATACGCCCTGCAAGTCCTCTCTCTTTTTTGACGCTTTTTTGGTTTAAAACACAAAGCCGAGGGATTAATAACAACATACACACACAGAAAAAAAGAGAAAACAAACAGACCCTTTGAAAATGGGTCAAACATCATATAGCCACCATTCTATAGCTAGACTGGACGCCGCCAAATATCATTAGCAGTGTGTCAATAGCCCGTTTCAATTAAACAAGTCTTTCTTAATGTGCATCTATCTTACACTAGAGGTTTGCTGAACAGGGAAATATGGAGAATGGCATATTACATTCAAATGAATCCATTAAATTCAACATCAACAGCCAAAGAGGTTACTTGTATTTGGGTTTTTGTTTTTGAATGATGCTGAATTAAAATGGCATCTCACTGTCACATTTATACTACAAAAGGAGGTTTCTGCATTCCTAAAGGGCCTGAATTCCTTTGGCTTTCACTGTGGAACCTGCTGAATTTGGCGACACCAACCCTGTAATTACCAGAGAGGTGATCTGGAACTTATAATGCTTCAGTACAGTACAGTTTCCTTCAGTACAGACACTGTGGTAGGGAAGGAAGAATTCCCACTAGCCTTAGAAAAATATTATTTCAAACAAACATTCTCTAGTGGAAGTCAAAAACTTTAAAAATACGGGTGAGTGGGATACAAAATAATGTCTTGGGAATTTTTGTAATGACCGATTAATTAGCTTTGGCAATTACCAGGGCAATTTGACCCAGGAAACACATATGATTGGCAGCATATAAACCCCAATAATTCCAGAAGGGCTTGTGAGAATAGAGGAAGTAATTTCAACTAACAATGGGGAGTGGTGTTCCCGTGCTTATCAACCTTCTGAGAGTTTGGGAGTATAAATTACCTTGACCTGCTGACTGATAGCTGAATGTAAAAGTCATCTCAACAAACATTTGCCAAACAAATTCAAACAAACCATTCATTTTTGATTTTGAGGATTCAGTGGTGATCAAACGAAGATAAAATCAAGTTACTCCACTAAACAAATGCAGCATGTTGCATATGAAGGCACTAATGCTGTTTTCAGACATGAAGACGGTTCTGTACTGTACCTTGTTGAAGCTGCGTCCAGCTGAATCTTTCTCACTAGGTTTTAGCTCCTGAAGTTGTGCGTCCAGTATATCTACAAGCTGTTCCATCAGCCGGACGGATGAACTCACGTCCCCTGCAAACACAGGGCCTTGAGTGTGATGGGCCAACTCGTTGGCCAGGTTTGCTGCGTTTTCTCCACTTCGGATCTGAAGAGGCAAGAAGTTAACAAAAACAAGTGAAAATTAATATGACAGTGCACAATTCTGCTTGTCGCCTTTAATGCCAGACTTTAAAGGTGAAAGAGAAGCCTTTCTCAGCAGTGTACCACTCACCTTCTGAGCCACCTGTGTTACCCAATGGGATGTACAATTACTGAGATCGGGACCCTTGGGATTCCAGATGCCATCAACGGCCAGGCACAGAAATGAAGCAATTCCTGGTGAATGACACAAAGGAGAATTCTGTAGGGTGTTTTTAGGTCAGTGCAGCTGTGGTGGTCCTTATCCTTGTAATTAAAACATCAAAAAGGTTTTCATTTTGAGATCTCTTTAATTTACTTTATGTTAATTGGGATTACATTTAATGGCATTTGTAATGACAAACAAAATAACCATGCTATGGAACAATTTCCATATAAAACCTTGTTTAAACAAAGAGTAAATGAACTGATTTGAACAAATAAACACAAATCAGATAAATGCCTTTCATCCATTATGGACCACAAATGCTGGCACATTTTAAAACTGATTACGCCCTAATTTGAACATCGCCACATGGACACAATTTACATAAGAAATGCCACAGGGTGGATGCCAAAGGCTTCTTGTTCTCTAATTATGGTAAAGAAATGCTTGCCACTGATTACAAACATGATTCAAATACCTGTTTCGGCAGCAGACATACCTCGAGTTCCCTTAGGACAGGGACGCTCCACCGTCACCCCGTGGTGCGTTTGTGGCCAGGATATCCCTCGCCTCTCCGTGCCGTCGCAGAAACGCTTCCTGGAGGGGGGTAGGCTGACGATGGTGGGCTCTGTGGGCTCAGGGTGGTCCACAGCTGTGTCTCTACCTTGTTTGGGAGTCGTACTGACATTCCCCGGGGGTCTGTGGTCGGCGAAAGTTGTGGTGGTCAGGACAGGAGGTATAGTTCTTCTGTGCTGCGCTGTTGACGTCACTTCATCTGAGACAGTTGGTACTGCAGGAGTGAGTGAGGAATAGCAAAAATCAACATCAACGTGACATCAAAGTGAAGTGTGCTAGTTTACATTAGAGCCAACTAAGAATGTGTCAGATGATTTCATCATCTATGATGGCATATACCATGCGAGGATGAAAATGGTTTAAGGTTTTTCTATGCCCCAGTACATATAGCTGTGTGACTAACAGTGACTGAGAGGGCAAAATACAAAATGTAGGGTAGTACATAAAATATGAGTAGGAAAGGATGAACTGGGATGTAAGCAATGACCCAATAATATCAACAGATGACAGGTGTGTTTATAAGGTATAAATAGTGTTTTTCATTTGTAAAGTGTTTAATTTACTGCATTGCCCAAATATAAGCATTACTACATTGTTCTGTAACATATTAACTATTTCTGTGTTGAATGGCCCCCAAAAAACTAAATTCTGACATATACTGTAATTATGATATAAAAATTTTCATGCCATGGTATTTTGTTGATGCCAGTCATCCCTAAGCGTCTTTACAGGAGATAAATTCAATCTGATGCATCAACATAATGATGCGATGCATCAACATAAAGTTAAGTGTTTGTCATATCTAAAGCACTTTGCCTTTGTCTCTGAAGAATATCGGTATCATTTTAGGCTCTATTCTAATCCAATATTCAAGAAAAATGCTGATTCACATCAGACACATCTCCTGTTCCTGAATCAGCCCCACATCACTATCTGATACCAAACAGGCCCACCGCTGATGCAAATGACAGGCCCACAACCGCCCAGCAGACTTCAGCTTCACATCATCTCCTCAGCTGAAACTGTGAAGGACGCTGGAGTGATCAGTGGCCAGTGACCATAATGTACAAGAAGTGATAATGAATGAACAAAGGGGAAGTTAAATCACTGTGTCTGGCTGGGACAGGACAGATTCATTGTCAAACAAGACAGACTGCATCCTGCTGCATTGTGGTTTTACCCATTTCATTTCCTTTTTTCTTTTGTTTGAGATTATATGAGGCAAAATGAAATATATCTGGAAAAATCTTTGCATTACGATAATGAGAAGACGATACAGGCCTGTGGTTATGCAGGGAATGTGAGTGTGTTTTTTATGGGGTAARATAGCTGTCTAAATATTCGTGTGCATAAAATAGAAATGCATGCATATTTGTCTATAGTTGTGCAAAAAATTAATATTTGTAAATTCTCGAATGAGTTCAATCGTACATAAAACTGTATTGTGTGTATTTTCATCCATCAGAATACGAATTTATATGTTTTAACAACAAAAATTACAAACATTAAATGCAACTTTATGATTACGCTTTCTACATTACGATTTCACCAACGTGACTCTACTGTCAAAACTACGTCAGCACTTCACAGGCATTATTTATTGAGCAGATACATCGATTCCACAGACCGCGCATGCGCTCAAGTGCTTTCTCCATGGACTGACGGTTTCTCTCACAGGCTGACAGTTACTGCTTGCCGTTACTGTGACCATAAATGTTTCAAAGTAATGTAAATATACGGGAGAACGCTGGTATTTGCTTATTGAGGTACAGTTATCATTTTCTGTTCAGAATGTTGGTAGCTCTAGCCGATATTACATAGAAAGGTTCGGTCCAGTGTGGTAAGACTATATTTTTTTACAATAAGTTGTAAATAACCGACCTGATTTTGTTCGGCATTACAAGCTTTGTCAGGTTTTTTTTTTAATTCAAGGGACAATAATATACAATATGTTATAAAGACAACAACAATAAAGACAAAGAAAAAAGATAGACAAATTACATCAAACAAAACCAGAGGGAGGAAAGTCTAAAACTTCAAAACAAAAATACAAGATATGGATACTGTAACATAGACTCAGAACTCGGAGGATCCATGTGCAGCAAACTTTAATAGAAATCGTGGTCAAAACAGGCAGAGGTGAACAACAGCACTAAACAACAGCACAGGCAAACCAGAAGCGTAAACAGAGTCCAGGCAGTAGTTAAGGGCAGGCGGCAGACAAAAGGGATAATCCAAGACACAAAGCACAGGTCAAAAGGCAGGCAGCAAACACTCAGGAACGATATACAAACAAGGTAGGCAACAGGTAATACAATCCAGGAAAAACGCTCAGAATAGTTCACCACGGCAAAACTAGACTTCGCAAAGAATGAGCGGGAGCGGTGAGTATATATAGCGTCTTTCATTGGAAAATGGCTGCCAGCTGTGAGGGGCGTGACCCAGGTACGGGGTACATGGCTAAATGTCTTTAGTATTCGGGAGATGGCACCCACTGGTGGCGATCGGAGGGAGCCACAGAGACCGGATTTGTGACAGATACATACACTTGTATATACAGTGCTCAGCATAAATGTGTACACCCCCTTTAAAAAGTACGAATTTAATCAGTAGCTCAATGAACAAAAGAACAATTTCCAAACTTTTCACAAGGCTGAGTTTTATTAAACACTTCTTTAACTCCATACCATGAAATTAAGGTTAATAAGCTAACTTGGATCACAAAATCTTCAGTTTTAATCAAATTGGTTGAAGCAAAAATGAATACACCCCGCAACAAAAACTACTACA
>JAZGTK010007005.1:0-19940 GCA_036877625.1 Ambastaia sidthimunki | reverse complement strand
TGGTTCCTTCTTGATGCATTACACCTACACAAGCAACATGCCATCATGACATTTTATCCGTATCTCAAAGCATACAAAAGTCCTTCCCTCTACAGTGAACTACAGTAAACACTTCTAAATGCTTTACTTCTAAACGCAAAGGTAAAAGCAGCCAGCTTTGGTCTCGAGGTCTCACTAATGGCTTGTATTGTCAATACTTTCGATGCATTTAAAATTATGTGGTCAGTAAAAAGATTAACAAGCTTAAGTTACTAACTTCATGCACGGAAAGTACAAGATACACAATATTGTCTGGTAGAAACTGAGGGGAAAAAAACGTTCATTTATGCACAAGGTGCTGCACATATTCAATGTTAAACTGAGGTATAATTGCCTCTAAGGAAATGACAAATGATAGCCAAGGGAGGCTTCCAAGCTCATTTCCAGAGTTTTAAAATATCTCAGGGTCCCTCTTCTGGCTTGTAATAATTCAGTGGAATACTTTGTCTCTCTCTGCCAGACCGGAGACATATGCTATGGAGGAGACAGCAGATGGTCCAGGTCAAAGCGTTCCTTAGAAGGCATTTGTTCTCTTCAGCTCGTTTAGACATTCATTTATTCATTCTTCCAACCAAAAGAGGTTATGCAGCAACTTGGAAAAACCTTGTTTTGGACAGAGAGAGAGACACAAAGCACACACTGGCTAATGATCTTACACAGATTCTAAAACTCTGAAATCGCCATGGTTACTAAACAGATACGTGTTTTAAATCAGTAAGTTTCTGTAAAATGGCCCCGGTTCCATAAATGTCATACTGAAAAACGTATAAATACATTTTTGTGCAAGAAATATTAGCACCTAATGTTTATTAATGAGAAGAGTGCACAGTTATGCACAGTTACCAGCACTCAATGATCACAGACATGACTCTTTGCGTGCCTCTGTCATAAACTGCAGGGAGTCTGTTCCTCTATGTAAACCAACTCCATAGTAACGGGCATTGATCAATACAATCGAATGTCCTGATGCATGCTCAGGAGGTCTGTGCCTTCATACTGTTTGTTTGCTAATCAACGCAGGCCAGTGGCTAAAATTGGCATGCCTGGGTTGTCAATTTTAAGGCATTAGGTATCCTCAGAGGACCACCAGGTTTAATGAAAGTAGTTTAAAGGTGAACTCCAGACTGACTCATAGAGAAGAATAAGCAGGATGGTGAAGACCTCACATCATCACCATGACAACCCCTTTTAGGGTGTTTATGAAGATGCTTTATGACAGCAGGAACTGGTGAACAATTGCACCTGCAATTGCCTGTGTTGTGAACATTATTGTCATTAATCAAATGAGATTTTGTTTTTTTGTGTTAATTTATGTACTAATCACAGCATAACCTAATATCTTTTGCTTTGTGCTGTATGTTCAAACAAAACCAAACCTGAGCCTGTCATACCATCTTAAGAAAGGTATTTGTGTTAGCTAGCTACATGAATAAATCTGCATATACTGATAATTTCTTACAATACACCATTTATAATACAATAATTTAATGTGCATTTCAACAGCAGATCTTGGGCCTGTGAAATTGCCTTTCAGCCCAAACGTCCACTTGGCCTGTAGTGTGCAGGCTGAAAGAACATTTGGTTGGCAGGCTGTCTATAGCACAGTGGTCACAAAGAGGCTTACAAAATGGGAGTCTTGTGCTGGTCCCAGTGTGGGTCTATACACAGGAGGAATTTCATTTAAGTGCTCTATGAATCAAAGTTCACCAAATCCCCCAGTCTGGAGATGAAGATTTAGTAGCTCATCCTTTCCCCCTGATAAATTGTCTTTGTTTGAAACTGGTCAGTCATTTTTTCATAGTCTAGTTTGATTTGAAATGACATCCATTTATGTTATTTGAAGACCACAAGGCTGAACATGGGCAATAGAGAGAGGCTACTTTTAAATCCACAGGTCATGAGTCATTTGTGTTAGATGTTTAGATGAGGTGGACTCTATGAATACTCCTCACAGCCATCAGCTGGTGCAGTTCAATATCACATTTTAATATACCATCAAACTACATGAGCCTGAGAAGAAAGAAAATCAGATAAAGGCACTATTATCCTCCATAGCCCTGTGGGTTTAATAAAGAGCAGATCTGATCTATTCCTTCACAGTCTCCCCTACGGTAAGGACAAAAGGTGGTCTTCTAAGCTGACATGAGACCAGATTCTTGGTTTTCTTTAGGATGTATGAGGTCCACATTATGATGGACATATCAGACCTGGGATCAGGGCAGAAAGTAACAAGTAAAACAAGATTGAAACAAGTTTCCACTCATCATAAACCCAGTGTAAGAACTTACTAGTTATTACTGGAATTTTGTGAGGGTTCAGATCCTTACCCAGTGTGTGCTGGTGTCCTCTGTAAATGTCGCCACTGATTTCCCTCTCACTGTGTCTTCTGCCAAGTTAGGCTTCCGCTCCGTGGAGGTCCGGTTAGACTCATGCTGCTCTTTCTGTGCGCGCTAAAGGCCGCCCGCATCAATCAGCGGCGGGGAACAAAAGCTGAATCTCAGACACACACCTCCAGCATCCTGCACCCCCGCTGGTCCTGACACAGGGCTCTTTTTGAGAAAAAGGAACCCCTGTTGATTGCAAAAAGGCTAGGAAATCTACTGTCCCGGCACTCAAGAGTGTTGATATGAAAAAATATAGACTTACACGCTGCACACACATCCACTTACCTCATTTGTTAATAATACAAAATTCACACATTCACAGAGGGAGGTGATAGGGAAACCAAGTTTGTAATGATTATTGGCTTATGGACATTGTCAGGAAATTTGTTCTTGTAACACACATCTCTGTCTTCTGGAATTCACACTCTTTTGCAGAAAACCAGAGAGAGACAAAAAAAGAGTTCAGAGCTGTTAATTCAAGGCAACATTTGAAATATTAATGTTTAATATTTCTTTGGAGTCAAGGACAAAGTTATTTAAAGATGAATAGAAGAATACTGTATACATTACTTTTAAAAGAATCTAACAAGGAAATACAATGTTTTTGGTAATATGCTGGTAATACCATACATTTCTTAGACATCATGTATCATAGTAATGTCAAGATATTTTAGTACCGTACCATGGTAATACCATAGTATACTTTAAAATATCTTGGAGTATGTTTAAAAGTAGCTTCAACTGACATTTTTCTTTAACGCAATTTAAAATTTGACCAAAGACGGTTATAAATTAATGCTTCATATCACCTCAGTGGTACAACAGAGATGCTACACAGGCGCATACAAAGCTAGTTACTCATCATACGAAGCATGTCAAATGTGACTGTGTCTGGATAGTGTTAGCTGGGGGGAATTACAGTACTACACAAGACATTCTGCAGATGCTCACATGTGCTCAGAGCTGTAGCTTATATCCGGCACTGATAAGGAGCGCACTTATTTCTCAGCTAGGGTTAGCATAACAACTCTGATCAAATGAAAGATGGACGTTCTCACAGAAGCTGTGCAGTCGGCAGTCTCCATGGCAATTTGTGACGCACAGGATTTTAGGATGAAATGATGGCTGTCCACATAATCACAGGAACTATTCATATCAACGTTAATTAGCGTGCAGTGCTGCTTATATTAGTTCTGCTCATGCCAGTGCTTATCTGTGAGACAGCCTGTTTGTTTGTGTCAAATCATATTTTGTGGCAGATGATCTGAGACATCCCGCTTTTAAAGTTATGATCACTGTCTGCTAACAAACACCACTATTAGATACTCCAGTGAGATTAGATGGTGCTCACTGGTGGCTAAAATTAATACAGTCAGTTTAGTGATATGGACAATCTGGTGTGTCCTTGATTTTGGTAGCACAAAAAGGGATTAATGAGCAAAAGATATTTACAAGCTAGAACTGAAATTTTTCAGATGTAATTTTGCATTAACAAATTGTTTTGTTCAAAAAGACTATTTGTTTTAAAAAAATGAATGTTTTCTATATCAATGCTGTTCAGCTGTGATAAAACAGGATTATCTAAATAAGCATAGAGTTATGAGATCTGACATGTTTGGGTCTGAGATAGAAGTTTCTGGGTTCAACCCTCTGGCCTTTGTTAGTAACAGCTGTGTCTTCCCATCTGTCAGTAGCTTCACACGCAGCAGTGTATTTGTACTATGGTGACCATAACTGTTCAGTGATCAACATCTATCAACTGACATCTCATGGTAAAGCTGGCATTGGCATCACGGGATACTTTAAGAGTTTAAAGGTTTAAAAGGTTTATGTCATCATCAACATTTAGCTCACTACTTAGTATGTTTTTTAAGCTATGGACACAGAAAGTGCCCTATAAACCATGTTTATGTTGTTATACACTATATTCACGTGGAATTATGCACATTAATAATATCATAAAACAGGTATTCAAACCCCCCCCACACACACACATAAACTCAGCAATAAAAGGACGTTTTAAAAACAATAATATAACAAGGGAAAGCAATAATATAATGAGACAAAGAAAAAAGGTCTGGCCTCATTTTGAAAAAAAGCACAAACAACTGCTTGCCAAGCAGCCAGCCACCCTGTTTTATTACAAACCTAAAACACACACACTGTCTGTACAGATGAGTGATTTTCCTGTAAACTTTTGCCGGTACTGAATTCATCTGGTAAGTTCCCATAAAAAGGTATATCTGACTTACAGAAAATAAGTCAAAAAATGAAAAATTATATATAGAATTCAGGGGCATCAGTGTCAAAAGGCACTAGCTAAGCCAAATAATAACAATAGCCATCATATAAGGCCTCTCTCTGTCCCAGACACACAAGGCATAAACATTACAGTGCAATGGGCAGACACAAGAGAGAATTACATTAGATTTCATCAGCATTGACTAATGAAATAGAGCCCGGATATTTCCTTCTGCGCATTTATTGAAACATACAGACCTAAGCAAATATTTATGTCTGTTTATCAACAGAAGTGCTCATTATAGCTTTTTTGGTTTACCTCATGTGAACCATCATGTGACATGAACCAAAGGATAATTAAGGATACATGGAAATCTAATTCCTAAGTATTTGATACATAACTACATTAGTAAATGTCTTTCAATGTGATATAAGATGCTCGGCAGGTTTTGAACCCTTTTTTGACCAAACAAAAGTCAGCTGAATGTTCAATAAAAGTCAATAGAAAATCTCAGAAGAATACTCCCACACAAACAGAGAGGTGAGTCATCTACATACCTTTCCAGACTCCCCTCAGCTGTCAGCCTCCTTGTGCTGGAGTTTCTATGACAACCACCCAAGATTGTGCTTGGCTGGTCACTGACCAGCCAAGTCAACAGAGTTCAGCAGAGCACACACTAAACCACCGAAATGTTATACTAAGATCAGGACATATCCTCAACACTGTTTTGTTTCCCCCATCACATTCTTATAGGGGCCTGTAAACTCCCTTTTGCAAAGCTGAGCACTTTTCCAAAGTGACTGCAAACAGAACGTGTAATTCTGATAAATACTTCTTATTTTAGGATTAAAATGACTAGGACTACACTGGACTCACTACCATGGGAAAATAAATATCATTGGGTTTTACTGTCTCAGATTTACAAGCAAACTGAATTCAAACTAAAACAATGTAATATTTCTGGGTAAAATATGAGGTAGTGTTGATTACTAAGACTTTCTCTAGTGCTATACTTTGTATGTGTTAGTTGTGGAAAATGCTACTAAGAGCAATTGTTAAATAAAGGGTTCTTCCAAACATTGTCATTTTCTCACACTCACTTTAAACCTGTATGACTTTCCACAAAAACAGATAGTTAAATCTGATTGCTTGCATTCAATATAATGGCACTTCCTGTATTTATGACTCATTTTAATGCTCAATAAATGACTCACAAATGTCAACAAGAAAATACATGCAGCTTGCTGATAATTTTGTGGTCGGTTTTGGTGAAGAAACAATTCAATGTTCAATGCTACATTAAAATGGTACAATGGTACAGTAAGCAGTACCATTTGGAAGCGTTAGATCTTGCACAAACATACAACGTTAGGAGTCTTTGTGGCTGCCACAATATCAGTATCAATATTAATCAGCTTGTTTTTTCACTAAACCAATCGCAGTATTTTGATCAGCAAGCTGCACAAACTTTCTTGGAGACACTTTATAATAAATACCAATATACTTAACAATTTATTGAATACAGCCACCAGTATATTCATCAAATGATGTTCTTTTGTGTTCTGAAGAAAACAGAAAGTCACACAAGTTTGGAACAACTCATTACTTTTGCTTCTTGTCATTTTTGGGTGAACTGTTCCTTTAAGAGCAGTATTTCACAACCATCAAACAGAATAGAGAACTATGACAGATACTTTTTTAATAAGATATAGATGTAAGGTGTTAATTTCCTGGTGCTACTTGCAAGTGTTAAAATTCAGAGTAGCTTTAGCGCTCTCCATGTAAGACTCAACAGTGCAGTTAATAAAACACTTTTGAAGGTCAATGACTAAGGATGACTAAGGTCAATGACTAAGACTAGGACAATGCACTGGTTTGCAGTTGAGTTTAACTCATTTAACAAATCAGATTTAAAATACCACTCATAATTTTGCTGTGAAGATGTTCTAAGTCAGACCAAACGACAGACCAAACTTGTTCAGCTTCTTCAAATTAAACAAAGCAGGGGTATTCATTGCGCTTTCATTACATACAATGAGACAATGTTTTGGAGCATTCACTCATTTGCAATATATCACTGAAATGTTTTCAGTTTTAAGTTTCAGACTTGTAACTGTATTAGGTTTAGAAGTTTTGGAATGTATATGAATCAATGGTGTTATTAAATGTCTGTACACAAGTAAGATGTTTAAAATAGAAAACAGTGCTTTGAAGATCACACACATTCTTACAGACATCTTGCTAACTCATGTACTAGGATTGAATATTTGATGTTTAACACGATACATGATATTCTAAACCAGAAGTTGCCTCTGCCCAAACCACACAGAACCATGTTTTGGATGGTTATTACTGTGTTATTATTACCATCCAGACATGCCATAACGCCACCAGATGTTAATACAGCATATACATGAAATACAGTATGCACAATATCTGACTGCAGATATTATCTGAAATACTGAAATACAATATCTGAAATACTGAAATATTGCACAATATCACTTACAGAAAAAGTACACTCTATATACATAAAATGGTTTACAACATTATTTAATAGACCACAGCAGATAGACACATGCATCTTTGTACAAATAAGACAATATGGTTATGTTTTCTGCCTCTAACATACTGTAGACACATATGTATGTGAGACACACACACACGTCTACAGTATGTTACTGTATGTTATATTCTCTGCTTTTAATGTGTGAACAAATAATGCAACAGGACACAGCTGATAACTCAGAAAAACAATTGTGAGCCAATTGTTCCCATATTTAAGATTACATTAGAATTGGTAAAACATTTATGTTAAAACTGCATAACAAAATGTAACATTCTCTACTTTTCCTTCATATTTTTCTTTTAATCAAAAACATTAGTTGATTCCACAGCAAACAGAACATTTGGTCTCAGTACAGGAGGGTACTGTATACCAACTGATAATCCTGCTCTGACTCAGCAGTCTAACCTCAGTTTAAAGACAGTCTGATGCTGCTTTGATTTTGTGTAAATGAAAATAGCCATCAGCCCTAAACTTTGTTTTTGTCACTTCTGTCATTTGTTTTAATAATTTATATGCATTTAAAAGGACTTTTTACGTAACATTGTTCAATTGTGTAAATACATTTATGCCACATTTGAGAAGGATTAAACTTAAATACCAAGTGAGATTCTGTTCTACAGTAAAGATGGCTTTTGTTAATAACATATTACTGGTAGCATCTTTTTCTGTCTTATTCTGGTTGAATTGGGTATTTGGCATATGACAACACATACACATTTAATAATAAAATTAGGGGAAAAAAATCTACCTAATACAGGTAAAATCTGTGTGTTCAAAAATCAAATGTTTTACCCTCCTGTGATGACATGCCACAATGCATGCATTTTATTTATAGAAACCAATGTGAGCAATTTGGAAACAAATGTTTGACATATGCGACAAGTAAAAACCATTTAAAAGTGAATGAGTGCAACACAAACACAAGCAATACAACAAGTGTATACTTAAAAATTGCATTACTTCTGCGCATATTTATGTTTTAAGCCTCTGAGTAGCTGCCCCTTGCTTGTTTTCATGTCAATAAAAGACCTATCCAACCTATTCCAATGTCTTGACTTGAGCCAAAGCAATTATCCTCCTAATGGAGCCAGCTGAACAAGTGTTATCTCCTTTCCCAGCCCTTGGTATTCTCTTATTTTCTAGCTCGAAATGGATAAGCAGAGAACACTGTGTATTAATGGAATTCTCAATGCAGCTCTATTAAAAGTCACCAATACAATCAAGAGATAGCACAGACATTTTTAGAGCAATACGAGAAAATAAATGAGCAATTAAAGATACCAGAGAGAGGGCTTGAATGTCTGACTGCTACACAAGGCATCTGCACTGCAGACCTTGCACACACTAAGAATGTGCGAGATGGGCTCTGTGTGGGCTGATGCACTCCAATCAGCCACACAGATTGTTTGGTAAATGAGAAAACCAAATGTGGCTGGAAGTAGTTGCCCTCTAATTCTAAACATCAGTGACCCATAAAGAAAAACAATCTCAGGTCAACAGTAGAGACTGATCTGTAATGCTGACTTGTGACATTTACAAAATGGCAGCGCACTTGACCAGCTCACCGAAGCCATTTCTGTGCACACAAACACACTCATGTTAATACACACACTTTATTCTTCCACTTCATTGGAGCTGTGTGTGTAAATACCATATTGCAATTGATTCTGTAATGCGATAAAACCAACTTATGTTGCATGCATTTTCCTAAAACTGGAATGTTACAACTGAATTTGATTTTTTTTGCTTTATTTATTGTTCCAACCACACCGAAAATGCCAGAGGCTACAAATTTCCATATAGTTATCTATCCATTGTAGGAATACGTCAAATATTGAATTCCTCTGGAAAGAAGAATTCTACCTGTCAAGCTAAAGAAATGACAATGGGACAGTTTATATTTTCATGCCGTCATGTCTTTCTGTAACAACTTAGGTAGCACAATAATGAAACAAGAATAATTCTATGCATTACATTACATTTTAATAAAGTTCTCTTTAATTGAAGAGCATGGTCAGGAAAAATCATTTGATTCCCAGCAAAACAATGCAAACCCATGAGGACAAAAGGCAGATATTTTCAGCAAGATCAGAGTTAAAGGTTACTGGATGCTAATGGGAATTAAATGGCAAGTTCAAACTGTAAACGAGCTCACGCTCTTTTTATGAATCTCCCTAGGTCAGTTACAGTCTTTCTTTGCACCTCAATCAGCCTGTGCACTTTCATTTTTCCATCTATCTTTGTCCTAGATTTCATGTTCTTATCTCTTTCTAACATCTTCTTTTATCTTTTCCTCCTGTGCACTAGAGGTTTAACTTTAAAATGAGAGCTTGTCCCAAAAGCACATTTCAACTGATGAACCGACTCAATTTAGAACATCTAATTTAAACATTTAGCAGGCCATTGCTATCTGTTCTAACCATATGTAGCAAAACGCAATTGAAAAATGCAACATAGGCTACAATTAATTTGAAGTTTTAAAATAGATCTCCCACAAGTGAGAATATCGTTATGCAAGAGTTCTTGAGCTTGTGATCTTGAGGAAAGCACTGCTTACTAAAGACTCTCTACTTCAAAGACATACATATGTAAAGACATTACATATTATTAAATTAAGCATTTATAGATTAAAAGTATCATTTACCCACACTCATGTCTTTCTGAACCCATTTGACTTCTGTGATACACAAAAGTTTTTAAAGGATATCCACCTGTTTAATGAAAATGAATAAGAACTGGAACCGTCAAGCAAAAAAAAAAATAGCCATTATGCTATATTTCTAAAGCTAAACAATGAATTTATGTGAGGAACAAAATGAAATTTAAGTTCACTCTCACTGGCACATTTATGAAAACAACATATGTGTCTGGTTCAGGAAAGTCTTACAGGCTTGGAACAACATTAGGGTCAGTAAATGATGACAGAGTAAGAATGTGCGCGTCAAAAAGTCTTGTCAAAAACTTAATGTGTGCCTTAAATAAGATGCAAAGCAGACATTGTGTAACTTGCTTTTAAGGCAGTAATATTAAAACTAGACATGTATTGAACCAGGCATACAAGTGAACACAATCCTGTTAAAAACACAGATCAAGTTCCAATAAGCAAATGTGTAAGCACACACACACTTGCATATGTGGTTTATGAGGACTCTCCAAAGGTGTAATGGTTTTTATACTTATATATTCTATTCCAACCTTACCCCTAAATCTAATCCTCAGAGAAAACTCTTGGCATTTTAACTAAAATAAAAACACCAGTATGTTAGTATGTTAGTAAGTTTTTTAGGCCATTTGGTTTATGAGGACACAGGAAGTGCTTACATTGGTATACACATGTGATTTTACATGTCCTTGTAATCCACATATACCAGTACACACACACCTGTACACCAAAATGCAAGACCGGTTTAACACAAGATGTTTTTTTTATGTTTTATTAATAGTAACTAAACAATACCAATAAGAGTGACATATGAAAATAAATAAATTCATCATGTCTTGAGATTATGGTCATTCAGTCAAAAGTCAAGGCAAACACAGAAGCTATTTTTATGACTGAATTCTATCACAGGTGTTTTGTAGTGGGTGTAATGTGTTAGCAAGTAACTATTCAACCATCAGTCATCAGAGTATTAGTTCACTGTCCCCTTAAAACCTGTTAACATTTTATATTGATGGTCCCCCAAAAAGACTTTGGAAAGTGTTTTTTGATCTTAATGTATGTATCCACAAATACTCAAAAAATACTTATACAGAAATCCTTTTTTTTTAAAAAAAGGCTCATGAACAATAACAGGAAGTGTGATTCCCAAGACCAATGAAGTTTTGCATTCATTCACCAATGCAACCATTTCCACTGCTCTGTGACAATCTACAATTAAATATGGATTAACTTTCCTGTAATAGATAGTTAGAGAGATGTTATCTATAGGATTTGCAGACAAACCACAACATCCACCAACTCAAGAGCTAGCACAATTTTCCAAACCAGCCTGCATTTTCTCTAAATTCATTCCCAAGCTAACCCAAGCTACGTGATGTTTGTAGATATGCTTTGCAAGGAAAAACAAAACATCCTACATTTAGCTGGGAACAGTTACGCTGCTTTAAGGGGTTTAGACAGATAGCCCTAGTTCTGCCATGACGATAAACAATAAGCTACACTGCCAAATAAAGAGCAAGAAAAACATCTGTGCCCTTAAACAGGGCATTTGCTATGCACTAGCTGAGGGGGAAGTACAGGTCTTAAGTCACCACACAGAGAGACATGAAATGTCAACGTGTGTATATTAAGAAAGGGAGAACTAAATTAGGCTGCATTTAACTTACCATAAAAATAAATTGAGGCTTTTGTAGAATGTAGTGGGTGCATGCTGGACAATTTCAGGGGCACTCTTCTGTTTAGTATCATTTGACTCAGGTTTTATATGCCCACATACAAAATTCAATTCCAGTAATTTGGGTCTATTAAAATTACTTGAAGAATGAAACCAACTGTCCACTGGTCTCTCACAGGGCTTCTGATGACCTCAGCAGATACGGCTCTCAGATTGCACAAATTGAACTTCTGAAACTTGGTTTGCATGCAGCAATGGAACGTTGTGCTATATGGGTGATGTGAACCCCAGTGGCTAGCGCACTAGGGTCATGACTTCCATTACGGTTCTGGGAAGAACGCGCTGCTGAGGGAAAAAGATTCTGCTTGGACCGAGATGGGCGGATGCGCAGTCTGCAAATATAAAAATCAGTGATTTAAGGTAAAACACTTTCTTTGTAATTGTGAGTTGTTTGGACACTTGTCTATTAAAGTGCAGCAGGAAATACAGAATAATAGGGAAGCGGGTGGCTATTATTATGCCAACACTTATCCGCTTGGAGCCCACAGGGTAATTAAAACTACTCTGACAAGTCTGCCCCATGGAGCCATTAAAAATGAGGCTGCAGTGGTACAAATGAAGATGAGGCCTTTCAGGCTGGGGACCAAGTTAATGACAGGAAGCAGAAAAGTCTTGCTGATGCTATATAGACACTCTTACATTACCCCAATTAGGACTAAAGTAGGTATCTGTTTCAGAGCATGAAGAGATAATGATGTAAAGATAGAAACAGGCTGCAATAAAAGGGTTTTAAGAACAAAAAGGATTCTAGTGCTTTAGCAAACGTTACGTTTGATTGCCTTTATCCATTTAAAATTCAGACAAGTTGACAAAACATTATTCAACTTTTTTTAATGTGATGACATGAAAGTGCACAATACGGAGATCATATAAATTTCAAACATATAAATTAAAACACAGGGGCTTGAAACCATCCCAGTTCATTTTTTCTGGAGTCACTTGATCGGCAGAAGCCAGTGTTTTTAAAAGAGAGCAGCAGAGCTTTAATGAGCAGCAGAGCTGTTTATGACCACAGCGCCACCTACTGAACAGCATCTTAATCTTTATTATCCCAATAAGCTTTAACTTTTTAAGCAGCTTGTTTGGTTATAGTACAAGACTTCCTTTTTATTTACAAATGCAGAACCATGACTCTCACTTGCATCAGAGTGCAACTTCCATCTCCAGCATGTTCTTTAAACCAATGAGGAGTCAAAAGAAAAAAGTGACTGATCACCAAATAAATTGTGCTAGAACATTTATTAAATATGATTAATCTAAGAGAGAAAAGCTTATATTAAAGAAATGAAAGAATATCATTTGAAAAACTTTGAGTTCTCAGTAAGGAATTGCATCAAAAAGAACATACAAAAGTTTTTAGGACTGTAGACACATTAGACATGTAATTACTTGTCTCTAATGCCACATGGAATGCACAGCTGTTTTGTATTACTTATCATTACATCTGAACCTGGATGTTAGCCAGTACAGAAACAACCTCAGGGGTTGCAGCAATGTTGTGGTGTCCAAAACTTTCTAACTTGTTCTAACTTTTCACTATGGAGCAGTCAAACTAAAAGAACAATTACACAAATATGAGCCTCAAAATGTATTGATTGTCAAAGTCTAACTGGAGGTTAAGCAGAGGAAGTTGCAGTGGTTAGGTTGTGCTAATAGCTGTGATTCCTGGACCAGTTTCTGTGGTACATTCCTCTTCAATATGTTGCAATTCATTCTGATCACTTGGAGATGGTGGGACGGACTGTAAAAATGCACAAAATGTAAAAAAAAAAAAATGCATTTTAGTTAACATACCACAGTTATATAAAAAAAGCAACAAACAACAAATAGACCTATATCCCTGAACAAAAAAAATACTTCATGGACTTCGCGACATCATGCCACCACCATTACTTTTTTCAAAGGGGCACCACTGTCAGTGTCATTTTGTGGCTTAGTCAAAAAACAAAAACCTAAACTTAGTGGTTGCATAATTGTGTGTTAGTCTAGTGGTCAAATATTTTGTTTGGGGTCCCAAATCCTAACCCAAATTTTTTTGTTTTTAATAAACTTGATAGCCAGCAATTAACATTTTTGTGGTAGAGCTGTCTTGACATTTTCCATATTGTTTCATAGAAAAAAAAACTAAAAAAAAACAAAAAAAAAAAAAACAGGTTTTGAGTGACATGAGGGTACGATGAAAGAAATTCTTAGCTGACAATCTGTGGAAGAAGGAATTCAATTGGATCAGTCAAATTAAGACACCTCAATGGATGATTTCCACCACAACATTTTACTTAAATGCAGACATTTAGTAGACGTTTTAATCTGCATGGGTAAAACAAGCTTTTGCTTACCTTTGAATTAATTATCAAAAATACATTTGAATGGGCAAGACGCTTAAAGGAATAGGGATAAAAGAACACACTATTTGGGTTCCAGAGGTACTCTTTGGTTCATCTCTCAGAGGCCTTTTAATAGATTTTTTTCAAAGCCCTATGGAAAAATAAATGCAAAAAATACTTCCAGATCTGAGAAACCTTAAAAATTGGGCGGGCACTGTTGCGCTCTATTGATTGAAGTAATAAAGCAACATTTAGCAGCAACACAGCAACAACATCTGTTACATTCTAAAAGGAAGATCATACTTTAAAATCAAGAACCGCATTATTAGTAATATTTCATGCAGGCATGTAGCTAATCTGGAGAACATGGTAATCATTGACATTGTGTTATAGCATGATGGCGTTTGCTTACTGTACCTCTAAGTCTGCTGTAGCAGCTGTTACAGAAGAGCTGTCCGTGTCTGACTCTGACCTGAGCTCTGGACTCACCCCCTGTCCCAAGGTCAGTCCTGCAGCTGACGCACTGCAAGACCAATTAGAAATCAGCTGATTGAAGATCAGGTATGACCTTTAATGGATTTAATCCATGAACCATGCAGAAAAGCACTAGGAAATTGCCACTCCCAGGTCAGAAAAAGTTATGTTTTTCATTAGAAATCCAAACTGATTTAAGGTCAGCGTGAGCAGATCCTTCACCATAGCTTATTTGAAAAGGTGATTGGTTAGTGAAGGCTGGTGAAACAGTGATGTTGCTGTTCTATGCCAAACAAGCAGCTACGGTTTACAAAGCACAACCCTGAAACCAAGCAGTCATCATTACAGGAATCTAAAAGGGACAAACATCATTAGAAGGAAAGCATGAGGCCAAAGATCAAAGCAAATGCGGCTTTGTGATTGGTAATGCCTGTGTGAACAGTGACTGGCAGGGGCTCTGTGATAGACAGGTCAGGTGAGCCTTTTTTTGGCCTGTGCTGAGGTTAGCAAAAAAGTGTTTGAGTAAATTGGCAACAAGGAGATCAGAAAACAGGCAGAACTTGCACTGCATTCAAACGTAATGCTCTAAACTTAGAGTTAATTAATTTCTAAATCAGAATGAAAGCTTTACTGCAGTGATTCCCACATACTCAGTGCCCAGAGGATACATGAGCAGGTTCCAGGGAGAACTTAGATTGAATTTGCTTTTCATACAACAGAAATAAGTTAAAAATAATCACATTGGGCTGTCAAACAATGTTTAAGTTTTGTCAGTTTGTATGGCTGACTTGTCACTCAATGATCTTTACTCAAACAAACTACTGTTACTGCGGTTAGCAACATTCTACAGCTTGTCAAACTGCTTTAGTTTTAGAGGAAGTTGTTGATGAGTGGAAGATTCATTGGAAGATGAGTGGAAGATTCACCAACAGCATTCATTTCTCTTCGTTTCAAAATATCATCAAATAATCATAAATATTCAAATAATATTAACCACAAAAATTAAGAAACATTTTTGGTTTGGTATACTTGAGCCTCACTAATGGGGCTGTGGGAGAACCTAAGAAAAAACTAAAAATGTTAAACTGCTGTAATGACTGGATGTTATATTTCTTGGTGTAGATTTGATTTGTCCAGTGCTGCACCTGGAGGCCGCTGTCCTGCAGAGTTGAGCTCCAGCCCTAATTAAACACCTCTGTAATGCTGAAGTACTTGCTGAAGACCTTGATTAGCTGATCCAGGCATGTGTGATTACGACTGAAACTAAAGTCTCCACAATCATTTTTCCCTAGGTGATGGTTTAGACTGACATTAACAAAAATAATAAATCCTAAATCAAGAATAACATCTAAACCATTTCAAACCAATTTGTTCTGCATATAAGTTCTGCTTGTATTCTAATCGCCTACACAAATAGAAGGAACCCCCCGTTATTAGGTGATTAAATGTTCTCCTGTGGTCCCAAATGATGGCAATTAAAAACCCAAGCCAGGTGCAACAGATGCTTGGAGGGCCGCTGGCTCTCATTTCAGGTGATCTCCCTTCTCACCTTGAAGCAACCAATGTGAAAGCAGAGCTCCAGGGAGTCGATGACCATGGCAGCTCCCTTTCCCAGAGGCTGCCCACACCTCGAGCACATCCGCCTGCCACTGACCAGCCTACAGGCACCACATGCCAGTGTCAGAGATCAAAGTCAGACAGATGTCAGCATTGCTCTGCACTTTCCATTATTTCCATTTTTGAGTACACAGATAGATCCTGACTGCAGGCTGTGTTTGGAATGAAATACTAGTGTGCTTCTTTTTTGCAGTATAGCATGCAAACTCTATTTTTAACAGATCTTCTGTAGGTCATCCAAGTAGTTTACAACTACAGCACATTGTATGGGACACTGTATCCCATGATGCATTTCACTTATCCAGTGTGATGAATGCGCTGGAGAACATACTGGACTAAAATTTTTTTTAGATTAAAAAATTTTTTTTTTGCATGACTTTCTTTGGTCCTTATTTGATAGAACAAGACAAAATGTTTTTAACAGAAGATTTAGGGAAAATTTCAAAACAGCAGAATTTATTTTTAAAACAAATGGATTCAAATTACTGCATTAAACATGCAACACAGTCAGGTTATGTGACAATGCAGCTTAAACGCAGTTTCTAACTGAAACAATTATCACATTCATATTTTTAGAAAATGTACACAGTAAGCAGTATAGCAGTACTCTAGTATTTCATTCCAAATAGTTACTGTTGTTTAAATACCTGGGGTTAAAAGTCTGGTAGAGGGAGATTCTTCTTAAGAAAAGAGAGCGACACATACTGGGGCTGTTATACTGGGCTCAGGTCTTACATTTGGTATTGCTTTGGTTTTACTTTTTAACATCACAAAGCACTGACTCATTACTATTGCACTTAAACTTGGGCCACTACAAGTCCATACCTGCCACGTTGCTGGGAGTTTGGGTGGGGCTCAGCTGAAGCCGTGATTGGTGGAGTGGGAGAGTTGGAGGCAGACCAGCAGCTTTGTTTAAGACTGGTGTTGAAGATAGCTGAACCAGGGCCCAGGCTGCTACGTCCGCTCCTGTAAGTGCCAGTTCTGCCCAATGCAGAGTGAGGTCTGTTCACAGTACTTGAAGTGTAGGACTGCCTGGACAAGAAGCTGGTTGTGTGAAGGTTGTCCAGAGACTCATATCTGTGATGGTAGAGCAGAAATTCAAGAAATAGTTAACACAAAAATGAAAATTCGGTCATTTACTCCCCCGTATTACAAACATGTACGACTTTCTTCCACAGAAAGCATGAAAAATGATTTCTTCACAACTTAAATTTCCATCTCTTTTTCTCACAAAGCTATCCTGTTGTTTCAGAAGCCTGAAAATATACGTTATATATAAGTATAAGTTATATAACAAGTTTGAGATCTTCAGTCCCCATATATCATAAATGCATATCACAAACAACTAGAACAATTCTTAATTTTGACTTTTTTTAACATAAAAAACCTAATGTGGGTTTGAAATGACATGAGGGTGAAAAAAAAACTTCTTGAAAGATTTCAATATGGACTTAAAAATAAAAATTTACTCATTTACTCACCCTCATGCCAATCTCATATGAACTTTTTACCTTTTATGGAATACAAAATAAGGTATTATAAAGAAGTCTAAGCTTCTTTGTTCATATAGCAGACGTCAATGGGTCTCAAAACTTAATACCATAGAGACCAAACCAAATATGGTGATGGAGGAAGTTCACTTTCTCCCGTCTCATGACATCTGAATATGAAACAAAGCACCGAAACCACCACTCTTGTTTAAGTCCTTTTTTTAAGAGCTTGAAACTTCTTGAAACATTTCTTGTGCAACAAAAGGAGGAAGCCATTTGAGTTTAAAATAAAAGTTGAGTAAATGATGACACTGACTCAACCCTATTTTGATGACCTAATACTTTGAGATGTGTCCTGATCCAATGTCACATAAAACTCTCATCTAAATTGGCTGTTCACTGTTAATTAGTTGCTAAAATAATTAAACCTAATCTTAACCTTAAAGTAACTAAATGAACAATAAAAATGTTACAATGTTTCATTTATGCATGGAAGACAACAAATGATGAGATCCCTATGAAAGAAATGTAATCAGAAGGACCTTCTGATTGATGATCCCACGTTAATGGGTTCTTTGTTGATGTTGGTAGTGCGCTGGCGTATCCAGCTGCTGTCTGTGAGAAGCTGCGTTCTCTTCCTCATCTCCTCCAAAATAAGCTGACGTTCCTGTTCCACCTGTGACACCTGCCCCTTCTTACTGCTTCCTGCAGCCAATGAAAGGTCAGGGCAGAAATGATGACCAATAAGACCACCAAGTGGTGTCCATGGTTAATCAACAGAAACACACAAGAATAACCAAAATGAAAAAATAAATCAGACCTTTTGCATCTTGTTTGTGAAGGTGTTCAAGTGCAGGGGTTGATTTAGACTTTGCCCTGTGAAAAAAAAATTGCTATTGAAAAAATAATATAAAAACAGCACCAGCCAAAGCAAAGTTTAAAGGTGAAGCATGTAATTTTTATGCAACTACCCATTACCAAATAAATTACATTTGTGGATTTTAGTAGATATACATATTTAAAACAAAGCCTTTTTTTCCTGGAAAAGGACCAAAAATATTGATGACTCATCCTGCACTACACACATTTTTGTCCAATCACATGGTCTCTTAAATGAGGATGTCACTCCCCTTTCACCTGTAAAGGACTAGCAACTCAAAAATCATGGTTTACGCTTGTAATGCAAAATGCCTATTGGCTTTTTGTGTGTTATAGGAGATGAGCCATTTAAGTCTGTATATCACATCCAAACTTTGTTTTAACAGAAAATATAGCAACAGAAAAAAGTCTTCACTTAGCAGTCATTTTAAAGGGTCCTTAAAGTTAAGAAAATATGTAACATTGTAAAAATATACACACTTCACCTTTAAGACATTGAGCATGTACTGCTGACATCATCACATCTGCCCTTAAGCAAAAAAAAAAGTCTATAAACAAACAAACAAACAAGCATGACCCCAAAGCAAACTGACCTGTCTGAAACTGTGAGTTTGGCAAACCCATAGGACTCTTCTGACCTGAAGCAGGACAGAGTACGAAACAGAAGCAGCACACACAGACATACAAACAATGACTAAAGCAGCAGCAAGATACACACAAATGCTTGGACCATATAAAACCCCAGAATGCAGTCAAAGTCAGATTATTACATTCATATCTCAGACTAGATTCTAAAAACTGACGTTTGTGGAAAAAATTTAAAATCCTCATATTTTCTTGGCATTCACAGCATAAAATGGTTTATTATTCAATAAAAAAAAATATTTTCCAACTTTCTCACCACTGACTCTTAGTGGTTGAATTCACTTCTGCTCTTTGTGGGTGGTGCTCTGCTGCTATTTGCACAGTAGACTGTCTGTTTTGTGCTGCTTCCACCTTCTCTGCAATCTGATTGGGTGTCACTGAAGTGGGAGGAGTGGCTTGATTGAAGAAGGGAGGTGGAATGTAAGGTGTGGCGTTTCCATTGGACATAACGCTGGGGCTTTTCTGCTCCTAATACCAACAAAAAGCACAAAATAACTTATTATTCCATGTAGAATGTTACAAAGGCTGCAGAGTAAAAGCAACAGAACCACTGTGTGACTGCTTCTAGTACCATGTAGCAAATGTTTTTTTATGAAAAAAATTCTCTGAAATGTTTTTGTTCTTGTTTATACATTTACTTACTGGGATTTTAGTTGGAAAACATTTGCAAGTTAACAATTGAACACAAAAATATCAGGTCTCAGGATACAGAAGACAAAGCAAGCGAGCTTTAAGCTGATATTTCTGAAATGATATTTCTCTGACCTCAGGACCCCTGAGCTCCTCTCCATAGAGCTCCTGCTGAGCTCTCCTCCACTCCTCCTCTAACTTCTCCTGATCACGTTGATACTTCTCCTAAAACACACAAATGCAAACATAA
>JAZGTK010007004.1:0-19945 GCA_036877625.1 Ambastaia sidthimunki | reverse complement strand
TGTGCTGAATAAAGACTAGCATAAGGCCATACCAGACTGTCAGCAAAAAAACAACTACTCATTTACTGTAGGACTCCTGCAGAGTGACAGGATAGAGGGAAAAAGAGAGGCGGATAAAGGGACATGTGTTCCAAGAACCTTTTGCTTCTGTGAACTGCAGTTATATCAATGCATCAAAAAGTAACTTAACAAACCTTTATATTTCTTTATATAATCTTCTATTAAGATTTTAAAATCTTAATAGCATCTTCTAAATGGCCAGTTATTAATAATGATCTTTGAAACCACAGGGTCCTCCAATGCAACCTCATAAAATGACTTATTCACATTTAAAATCACACGGAATCCTTTAGACTGTAGTCTACATTCATGTCATCACTTAATAGAATGACTTACAGTGCACAGCAGAATTCCAGTTTGACATTGGGAAAACTCCTGGAACGTCTCTGTGCGCTCCTAAAGGAAGAGGAAAAAAGTTGATGAGTTGGTGTTTTTGCGGCAAACCTGTGGCAACAAAGATTATTCATAATATAAATGATTATTCGTTGAGCAATTAAGCCATAAACAACCATTTATACTTGAGAACAAAAGGTGAAGTGGAAGCAGGAGTGAGAGCCCATCAGAAGATGTTCGACAGTCCCTCTCTCTCTTTATGAAGCACAATCTGTTATGTGCTGGAACAGCTGCCTATCTCCTGCAGCTCTCCTCACTAGAGGAGACGTCCAGAGCCCAGACCTGTGCCGTCCCATTACCAAACCCATCCATAACGCTACAGGCTAGCACCACACCCAGAAACACTCTCATATATCTGACCAATGAGACTCCACGGTCCCCTCCACCTCCAGCACCATATGGGCGACCCACGGCAGCTCAGTTTGAGTGGGGGTGAGGGTGCAGGCTGGACAGTGGCAGGATGCAGTTCCCCTGATACTGCCACAGGGCACCGACTGCTGCTGTTGCCTGTAAGCCAGCTGGCTTAGGGCCGGCAACCCCACCGGTCAACCAGACCCTGATGGTCTAACCCAGTGTCATATGTTACTAGTGCTTCTGGATGCTTTTAAGAGAACTGTTGACCTTTAAAAATAAAACAACTCAATTGCAGATATGCTTCAAAACGCAAAGCTCCCTCTTTATGTTACTCAGACCATTTAGGGAAAATATATCACAAAAATATTTATAGTTATGTCACAGCTTTGAACACATTAAGGTGATGATTTACATATCAAGCATTTACATATCAATGTCTATTAGGAATTAACCAACCATTAACCAACCTGGCAGGAGTGTTAGTGACTCATTTCACATGCAAAGAGTTTAGCCAATTATAACAGGGCTCATTTACATAAAGTTTTAAAGGTACAGTACCAAAAAAATACTTAAAAGACAAGAAAGTCAGTGGTTAGATTTTATGTATTAAACCTAAAACCCTGTAAAAAAAAACATGGACAACAACTTGACAACCCTGTAAAACCTACTGCTTAAGACCTCCAGTCTGTTCTAAGCTTAGTTAGTTTAGACAGAGACTATTGAATTAGACATAACATGTCACCTCTTGTTTCATGTTGCCGTGGAGCCTGTAGAAGTTGAGGTGTTTTGTTGGGCTGGTGTTGGACTTCTCACACAAGACTGCAGTGAAGAGTTTGAGCAGAAACTCCACAGCCTCACAGCTGGACATGAACACGATCAGCTTCTGTCCACGCTCAAACTGTGCACACAAACATACGTAAACATCACTGCAATTCATCTTCTACGTAACAGAAGTCAATCACTTTCTTGGTTAAAGTGAACCAATGTATTAACACAGCTGGTTAGGAGTTATTAATAATTAAGAAGAAACAGATCTTTAGCATGATGAAAACCACACTGAAGCCCATTTACATTTGTGTATTTGTCAGACGCTTTTATCCAAATAGTACATTCAAGTTATACATTTTGTCAGTACATGTTCCCTGGGAATCAGGATGTTTTAAAATACATAAGAAACTAAAATTGGCCCTAAATATTAAAGCCACAAAACAGTTCCTGCACAGTCAACATATGGTGCTAATTTAGGTTTCTTCTTTTAGTGTTCTTCCCATTTTTTATTATTTATTTGAAATAAATATGATCTCAAAAATCTGAATAATTCACAAAGACAAACTGAAATAATATCATGAATGTGCACCCTAACACAATATCTTAAACACAACAAGTGTTAAGAACTGGTTTTAATGTGTGGGATTCTCTACCTTGCATTTGCCCAGAATGAAGGAAGCCAAACAGACGAGGTGGAGTTTGCTGGGCACTATCACCACATGCTGCTGCAGTCTTTCAGGTACAGCATAGCTGTCTGAAAGAGCCCGAGGAGCTGCCTGGGGACACACTTCAGCTGTCTGCTCGCTCTCCTCTGACACATGGATGGTCACTGGGTCCTTCATACTGATACTGGCTAAACGAGACAGCCCTGGGTGCAAAGAGTACAGAAACACATGAAATGTTTTCATCTTCCATCACGACATCCAGACTGGCAATAATCTACCACTGTTTGGACAAAAACACCAGGTCCATCTTAAGGTTTAAAGTAAGTTTTGCACGATTAGCCTCACCAAACAGTTGTGTAAAGACAAAGCTTTCCTCCGTTGTAAACAGGTTTTCAAACTTTCCCTCCATCTTGCACTGGTCCACACAAAATTGGTTGAGCCTATGTTGCTCTATGATTGGTTGGGTTGCTCATACAAACAACCAACGTTTCCCTACACTTTTAGGGAACTTAAACTATAAATAACTTATAATCAGTATAAAACATGTTTTAACGCTGAAATATTTTGCATACCACTTTTAAACTGAAAAGTATGGAATGAGCCAAGATGAAACCATCATGGGTGTTTGCTTAATAAAAACTCCAGGCTTCTGCTGTGAGGACAGGCCTGCCCTCTTCAAAAGAGACATTGGAAACAGACTAACACTGGGAAACAGCAACTACTGTCAGCTCAACCCAGTCTGCTTCCACCAGCATAGAACCTTAGAATTAGTGCTTATACTAGAATCTAAATTTACTTCTAGACACACTAAACCCTCATTGTGTGACAGCTATACTGAGTGGACAACATACTTACCATCAGTGAGAGTGGCTGAAAGCAGCACATTCTGCCTGGCAGGTCCAGTGTCATTGAGAGCATTTAGAATCACTGTCAGATCTTTCTCAAAGCCCAGGTCCAGAGTCCTGCAAGTACATACAAATAAACAGTATAAACACATTCATACTGATATTTAAACCATTCTCAATTTACAAAAGCCAAGATACACTCCTCTGACCTGTCAGCTTCATCCAGAACGAGCCAGCGTACAGCACTGAAAACAATACTTAAAGTGTTCTTGATGTGGTCCACCAGTCTACCAGGGGTCGAGATCAGAATATTAATGCCCTTCCTTAGTCTAATGCAGAGACAAAATGGAAAAAAACACAATCAGATACAGTGCAGGCTGTGGATGCAGGGAGGGTGTTTAGAGTTTCTTAATTATAAGCAGGTGTGTTTGATTAGGACTGGAGCTAAACTGTGCAGTGGACCTACGGAAGTAGGACTGGAGTCACTTGACTCTCTTCATCCTACCTGGCTTTTTCTGCTTTCCTTTTCTCTCCTCCAATCAGATATCCTGGCACAATCCAGGTGAAAGGCTAAAACGATATGTGACAATGGATTTAAGACAAAAAAAAAAAGTTTATTTCAATAAAGAAATGATAATTAGCCCAATGCATATTCTCACTTTTAGAAGTTTCTGGAACATCTTAAAACTCTGCAGGGCAAGCTGAGGGACAAAGAAATAACAACAGTTAGTAACCACTAAATAAATCAGAAATGGCTATGGCTTGAAATACTTTAATATAAGTCACCTCTCTGGTTGGAACAATAACCAAAACCAAAGGTCCATCTGATCTCTGAAACAGAATTTAACAAATTAGTCATTTATGGTTATAACAAATTAGTCATTTAAGGTTATAAAAAATCACCTGCTTTAGAATAAGAAGAAAATGATGTTGTATATGAGAACATCACACAAATATTGTGTAAGCATTAGAAAGTCACTTAACTTACCTTCACATTAGGCTTTATTGCTTGTAAGGACTGTACCACTGGAATGCCATAGGCCAATGTTTTTCCTGCACAACACAGTGGAACAGATCAGACCTGACAATAACTCAATGTTTTAGCAATGCTAGTTTTGGTTTTTATTTCTTAGACACAGCACTCATTGCCAGCAGTTACTGCTGCAGTTATTTACCCTCCTGTGAAACACAAGTTTTACTTTCATTCAAATAAATGACAGGATCGCGGAAAACATTCTGCTACAGAAGGAATTAAAATGGGTCATCTATTTAAAACAATCTAATGTGTATTTGTTGTATATATATTTGTACCCTGCATATGTAACTTATTTTCTGATACTTTATCATGTTTATCTTTTCTTGCCTGTAACTTACATATACACATACACATTTGTATACAATGTAAACATTTGGATAAATGTCTAGACCAGCTAAATCAATGACTTAATTGATTAAATATCAATGTGAAATAGGACAGAAGTCTTACCTGACCCAGTCTGAGAACGGATAACAGCATCTTTACCAGACATCAGCACTGGAATGCTCAATTTCTGTACGCTGCACACACAAATGAAAATGAGATGGTATAAAGAAATTCAGACAAAAGAGATGGACAAACCTAGTCAAAGTGAATACCAAAAGTCAAAGTTTTGTACCTGGTCATACTAGTCACATTCAACACCTTCTCAAGAGTTGCTACCTGTGGAATTGAGATAAAGGTAATTGGAGAAAATCAGATGATAGATTAAATGATTTGAAATAAACATTGAGGTGTGAACGCAATCAAACGTTGATACCAAATGCGGATGCAGACTCAGTTCTTCAAATGTGTTGCTTGTGAAAACTTTCTCCTTTACCAAAGTTACTGCAGGACTGAAGGAAGAAGAAAGACATTTAACTGCTTGGAAAGGTCAAACTGAGAATTTGTAACATAACATGATTTTATCTACACAACGAAGCTCCAATGTGTCGCACATACCTGTGGACATCAGGGATCTCTGGGTTGTTTCTGAACAGAGAGGACGTCTTGATAAATGGTCTGCCATGGTCTCCATGCTCTGCGGGAGCTTTCTTTGGAAATGTTTGCACCTTTGATGGGAACTGTGCAGCCGAGTTTCCTCTCTGGTCCCTTTTCTCCTCTGTGTTACTATTATTATTCCTCTGAGATGGGCTTTTGGGGAATTGCTGCTTTTGCTTATACGTGTGCTGTTGACCAGTTTGATTAATCTTCCTCTGTTTGAAGGCGGTGCTCTCCTGTGGCTCGTAACCAGCCTTTCTTTTCACCGATTCCTTCTTTTTCTGTAACATCAATAAATACCCGTTTACTGTACTGTACTGTACTGTACTGAGAGAAACCGGTTGGTAATGAAACTGACAACACCAACAGGCAGGACTTACCCATGACCACTTCTCTGCTGATGAAGAGTGTCGTTGGTTTTTCTGTCTGTGAAACTGTGAAGGATCTGAAGAGATGTTGAGCGTCAACATGTCATCAGCCATGGCAGTAACCATCAATCTAATAATATATATTTCGCAAAGTGGTGTAGTAGCTAAGTTAACTAAACTACACTATGCACCGCAAATTTGCGTACTAACATTGGTTTCAATAGGGAACATGTCTCTTCTAAGGTAAAATAAATTACTTTTAAACTGCATGAATATACCACATGAGCCGTAACTATTGGGGTAAGATTCACACGTGTTTCTCTCCGTCCACACCAGCGTGAGGGCATTTCCGGGTGTTGACACTTTCAAAATAAAAGTCTCTTACCATTACCGCAAACAGATTATGCTGTAATATGTTGTACATTTTAACTAAACATTACTGCACATATAGAGAAATGCTGTAATTTCCAGGGATTGTGTATGCCACACTATTTGCATAAGGCATGTGTGTTTACTTCTGTTAATCATATTCTGTTAAGACGTAATTTTTTGTTATTTGCATTTTTTCCTGCATGTTAAGTAAAAATATATTTTTAAAAATCTTTCTAGTATTCTAACAACCTTAATTATTTCTATATAGTAAATGTGCAAATTTAAATAAATAAACAGTCCCTCTAAAGTATCATTCAGGTTAGTGTTGCAGCTATAGAAACAGTGCTTGGAGAATACATCCTCATTTGGTCACATTTCTGTGGCCTCCCTTTGAACACTGGCCCCCATGTTTACATATTCAGATAAATTGCAAATTCAGAATCTCTTTTGCTGTAATTAAGTCAGTACATGCCTGTCATAGTATCATATCTGAGAGGAATTTAAAAATCAGCCTGTTAACATTTTTGTTAACCAGTATACGTAACTCATTTCCCCCCATGAGAGCCATTCAGTGACCTCCAAAAGAGGAAGAGCAGAAGAGAGGGAATTTAATAATTAAAGCTATGTTGATTGGTTTCTTGCTTAAAAGGATGTATGTGGTGTTTTGGATGCCAATCATCAGCATTGGATGTTGGGATGTTCTTCTCTCTACAAATAAGCCTCCCTTGGAAAACCACCTTCATCAGAATGTCAATGCTGGTTGACATGCATTTGTTGTCTGTGAATGTTACAATCCTGGCTTTAAAGAAGCAACAAAAATGACACAAAAACTAGAATGCTCAAAAATTATTTATTGGATTACAAAAGGAAAAAATAGCCATTGCTACTGCAGTGGTGGCTGTAAGACAAACTGGAAAGACAAGCAATACAATGGTTTAGTTAATATAGTTTTCTGTGATGTAATCAGAGGTTATGGTACAGCCATGTTATTTATTAATATATAAAAAAAAGCCACAAAAAAATCAACAAAAAGAAAGACTGTCTAATTTTTTAGCCATTTATTCTCTGAAATGAATACATTTCATAAGTAAACTTAAAGTAAAATAAAATCTAGATGTATAAGTTTAATATTGTTTAAACAGGACTGGCCTCTCATCCTTCATATATTTCTGTGTTAGACAGGACTTTGGGTGGCCGACCCACTAGTCTACTCTCCAGTGACTCAAACACAGTGTGAGGGTCCTGGTCAGCATTGATGAACACTGCTTGTGGGTAGAAGGCCTGAAGCCCCACAACATTGCACCAGTACTCTTTAAGCCTCTTTAGCAGCTGAGCCTCTGAATCCCGTGGGTTAGACCGCAGCCGGGCCTTTACTTCTGAACTGGGTGCAGGCTTATACAGATTGTGGTACCTGCAGCAAATATGACAGAATTAGCAGACTTGACAGAAGTTTGAAACTTGAGTTTTTTTAATGAAGTGATTCATAGAGTTCACAGCTAACAAGGAACATTCTCAGAACATTGTCTAACATTCTATAGTTCTCTTAAAGTTATCAAGAAATGTTCTCGCAGTAACGTTAGTAGTAGTTTTTTAACATTATATATCATATATATCAAAAACGTTTTACGTTTTTAGTGAAATGTTTTAAAAACATTACAGAATTGAAAATGTTTTAATAATGTTCTTATAAACAAGCAATAACGTTAATTCAATGTCTACAAAACTGGACCTTTTAAACGTTCCTAAACATATTTGTTTTTGTTACTTAATGTAAACATTTGGGAAACATTCTTACAACCTAAAATTGTTAGCTGGTTTCTCACCATTCTCCAGTCACAGGATCAACACCTCTAAGTGTCACCCTTTCTACTGCAATGTCATCAGTCATCTCCAGAAAGAAGACCCTGGAGGGGACAGAGCCAGAGGTCATAAGAGTGCCTGTCATGATATCTCTCATTATCATCTTCTGTTTCTCTGCTTTTTAAATATATGACATGCTAAAGAAGATCAAAACTACCATCTAAAATGGTCTTACATGCTTATGGAACCCACTATAGTTTAAAAACGCTAATAAAAGTTTTATCTTTTAAATACCATGAAATACAAAAACACACATTTGTCACAGTGCTTGTGAAAATCACAGGAGGTCATGCGAAAAGCAGATCAATCCATTATTCCATTAAATGTAGACTCCATCAGACATTCAGAGAGGAATAATCATAATGCGTCAGTATTAGAACTAAATAAATGATGAAGTAAAATAATGGAAAACAGGATAGTCTCCTGGGCCAAGAAAGAAACACAGGAATTTTGGGTGTCTACCTAGGGGTCATTGTCAAGAGTCCATTTTGACATTGTTCAGACAGTGAAGTGGGCTTAATGGTGTGGTCAGGTAAGAGCTTCACATGGCAGTCTTTTCCCAAATTATTTCAAGTCTCCAGAGGATTACAACCACACAGTTATCTTCCACAACATCATTTAGTTCTTAGCCACCTAAAGAGGTTCCAGGCACCCTGTGAACATTTACCACAGACTAAAATTGTAGTGGGGTGCAATTTGGATCAGTTCAACATGAGCGATGATCAGATTTTACAGTACGAAACCTTCTGCTGCACAAAAGGAGCGAGAGATGGAAGGAAAAAATGGATGAGAGAGATCCGAGTTGGTGCTTTTGATAAAATATTTAAATGTCTTTGTGTTCCGGGCTCTCAGTACCACAGTAAACCGCTGGGCCTTCAAAAATGGACAAAGGAGACATGGTGCTTTAACTGACTAATACCCTGGATTGAAAAAGGCAAGATATTTGATGTGTTTAAAAGTCATGATAATGTGTGTGTGTGTGTGTGTGTTAACTGTAGACTTAATTATTTCAGAAAAAGCTTCTCTCAATTTTTAATGAATATTTGTCTTAAAAAAGAAATAATAACTACTCCGCAAAGCTATTAGAATTAATATTTATGCTTCCTCATGAAATATTTATAAATGTGGAAGAGCAGAAGGATGGTGTGTTGTGTCTGAGGCAGGAGAATGGAGGGGGGGCTGTGTTGTCTTTCTTCTTCACCCCTCCCCTCACGTTTTGTGTTGGGGGAGCCGTACAAGATGAATTGATTTACATTAAATTTTCTTACATGACAGCTTGAGATCCTCTAACAAATGACTGACTTAAACAAGGCAGATAACAAGAACCTGACAGTACTCAGCTGATACAAATGATCCCAAACTGCACCAGAAACATCTCAGCAGAGCAGCGCTATGGTATACCCTGCTGTCAGCGCATGTGTGTGTCTATTCTTCCCCAGTATATGGTATAAGTAGATGGTAACCTTTGACCCCTTTGTTCTTCAGTTTACTTGCTCAGCTGAAGTGATCCAAGAAGGTCTCGGTCCATCCGATCTCTCCCGGTGCTGCTGTTCCCTTCGGCCCCTCTGCCTGCCTTTCTATCTCTCCAAATTAAGAAATTAATGAGGGAAAGATTCCTTACAGGTGGCCACGGCAATGTTTACCACTGATTAAATTGTAATGCTGCCCTTGCTGTATAATTAATAAGCCAATCTGAGGAAGTGTTGCTTGATTTGATGGAGAGCGGACACATGAAATACATTTAACTAATAGAGAGCACTAGGACAGTGCAGGTCGATCGAGAGAGAGAGAGAGAGACCAGGGCATGGATGAGAGCAGGCAACTGGGCCAAACTCTTAGATTACATGGCTAATTGCTCTTCTTTATCTACCTGTCACAGGTAGCCATGCATATTTCAGAGCTTCCAAAGACTCTGATTGTTTGTGAGCGTGTCAAGGCTGTAAGAGGCTGATGACTAGCCAAACTGGAGAGTACTTAAAGACTGGCAGGAGGGGTGGGAATGAGACCAGTGAAACTGAAGAACTAACAATGACCTGCCATTTAGTCAGAGAACCATCACGTAAGGTGGGCGTGGAGATGGTTTGGTTGTTAGAATGTCAGGTATTTTCTGCCTTCAGTTAATACTATTGATAACACTGCATTGTGTTACATACCAATAAATAACTATGCTTAATTTTCTTAACACAGTGTCATACAGTAAGTCCAGGGTAAAATATTGCACACTGTTGAGGAAGTTACCTTGAATCTCTATCATATCAAGCTGCAATACTTATAATTTGAAATGTTGTCCTAACAAATAGCACATTGAACAACACTTTAGCTATTTAAAGGGGCAATATCTGTTATATAAGTAACTGATTATAATTGATTATAAATAAAAACAGAATTAAAACAATGAGAATTTCAATGAGTGGCACCAGTGCACACCAAGTAGAAGTAGGTAAAAATCTAATTAACTAACTGAAACAAAACCAAACTAAATTTAAACTAATACTAAAAACCAACTGAAAAGTATTTTGTTATACAACATGGAAATAATGACTCCATAAAGGCACTTTTAACTTATATGAATAAGCAAAATGACTAACTACTAAACCTGACATTAACTGTGTCATATATTATGTGTGATAAGCTCAGATCCTATGAGTTCATTCTATAATCTTTGTTGAATCACAGTTTTGTGATTTCCTTTGCTTGCTTGGTAAGGTCCCATACTAAATATCATGTAGCATCAAACAGTAGCAACACTATTTGTTAACACTAATTGTCTCCTTGAGAAGCTACTGTTACACTACTGGAAAATGTAATTTATCAACAGCTATGTAGTCAAGCCGCTTCCCATCACTGCTGATCAGCTTTTGAAAGAGGATCAGAAACCAGAGCAAAGGGATCTACAATTATCTGATGAGGGATGTTCATCAGTGAGCGTCCTTTTTCCTTTCCTTCCTCTTTCCTCTTCTTTCATGGATCAGGTGACTTCCTTTACATAACAAAAGACAGCAGTAATCGGAACAGACTTTTTCTACATCTACAACCTGCAGCTACAAAATCATCAGATGTTTCAACAACAGAAAATAACCTCAAAAACTTTTTAAATTACTATTTACACTTTTAAATGAAGCTTAAAGTGTGATTAAACATTCAGTAGCATTAGGAATATTAACCACACAAAGTAACTGATCCTAAGTTTGTCAATTCGAGCTAAGAACTGCGTTGCCACCAAAGGAACATTGTCTTGGCACTTAACACAGGCACAAACTCAAATGAGCTCTGTTAATGGAGCCCTTTCAGGAAATGGGTAAAAGGATCCAGCCAGTACAGTATGCCAACACTACCGCACTCCATCCCCTCTCCCTTCTGCCAGTGACACCTATTAAATGCTCGTGCCCTGGCATGGCTCCATACGGGCTGACTTATTTATCCTCGCTAAAGCCCTGGTAACCAGAGAGCCGTTAATTAATAAAGCTGTCAGGTACAGCGCCGCCATCAGGCTGTCATTGGTCCATTGGAAACATTATCTCCCCATTGTTTCGGGGCCAGGCTAACCACGGTCCTTCGAATCAATTACACTAATGCTATGTAAATGAGGTCTCCTGCCATTAGCCCAAACAACAGGGGCTGTTAATGGAGAAAATAAGGTCTTGAGAATCCCACAGAGAAACCGACACTGCGGTTGTTTTTTGACATCTGTGATCAAATCATAATGATATTAGAGAGCATATAAAATGGTTGGAGATGATCGAAGAGAGTTGAAACGTGGCTCAAGGGGACTAAAGGTGATCAAGCAGATGAGAGCGGTAATGTTCTTGTTTTCCTCATTTAAATCCGGAACGTAGAACAGATCTGTCTTGCTCTCTTGTTTCTGTGTCAAAGGAGACAGAATTGGGACAAGGTTATTTTCACTGATGGCCTAACCTCAATGTGAGCTCTCTGATGAGTGGGACACACACAGTGGACAGGTTATGTAATCTCAGTGCTATCAGATCCTCCGAGGCAGCTGAGTTAAGGGTAATCTGAGTGGGCAATCTGAGCCCTACGGTTACACTTACTATTTAGGATAACCGAAGAGACGCAAATCACAAATAATAACCTGAGAGACTGACACAGTGCTGTTTATATACAGTATGTGTTGTTTTCCCTGGTGTACCTCTGATACATCTCTATATCTGGCACTGTGACAGTCCTACAGTGTTTGTCCTGTCAATGAGTGGGAACATATGGATAGACGATCCATAGGTTGACATTGAGACAGATGTAGATAGAAGACCTTCTGTGCGTGCAGATTCCATATGGGCCTGCTGATTACCTGTTTGGAATGAAGTTGGACTCCTGGAGTTTCTCTGCCTGGTCCACATCTTGAGGAAAGCCATGGACCACCCAGCCTCGGGTGGTACAGTCCATCCTGCTCAGTCTCTCCGTAAGAATCTGCAGCACTATACTGGAGGGCACTGTAAGAATTACAGCATATATTAATCTTGCTGGAAGATACAATCTACTTGTACTTAATAGAAGTACAAGAAAAAGGAATATAAAGTTCATTAAGGCAAACTCAAAATCTAAAAAACTGAAAATCTCAAATGTATTGATGCAAGACACGAGGCTCCTGAGATTGAGCTTGTGGTGTCCTTTGAATGACACTCATCCTATATGCCATAAACATGCCATTCAGTTGGGATTAGCCCATGAGACGCAAACAAACACACCTGCTTAGCATTTTGTTTGAAATACTGTATATGTTCTTCCCTGTAGGGCATCAGATCACAGTGTAAAACATCTAACAGACCTGAGAAAAATCTCTTTCATTTGTTTACTTCCTTCCAGATACTGAGAAAAAGATTTTATAGGAAGAAAAACAATAACTTTGTGAAATATTACACATTTAGATATAGGAGAAAGTTTGAACTGAAATACATGCAAACAATTCTGCTGAATAAACAAATGAACTAATCATTTTATCTGATCAGAAATCACAAAGGAAGAAAAAGGGAAGGAAACTAAACATATTTCACTTAAACAGAGGTGCCGGGCATCTGCAGTAACTAATCTAGTGTTGTGTTCAGATAACAGCAAAGAGAACATCATCAAACACGATGGTTTAAGGAGAATTTATAAACATAATCTTCCTGCGTGATATATGTGATCTCATCAACCAATATTATCAAGGACGTGACTTTTGTTTGCGTCTGTATGAAATCAATGTGGTTAGGTGATAAATAATTAGCAGCCACAGTGTGATTTAAATTCATGTATGTACATTTTGTCTTTGATGATATTTCATGGGTCCCTCTCAGAGTACAAAAGCCTTCAACAGCTGCCTGACAGGCAACATGAGTGAATTGTTTAAGGCGATGATGGCACCTCTTAAATCTGATAGAAAGCGTGTTAGAAGAGGGTGGCGCTCGTAAAACTGAGGGAAAATTTATGGAGGACAAACAAATAATGAGGTGAGTGAAAAACAGAACTACATTCTTTAAGGAAAGCAAGCTGGCACCCAGGGGGGTCCCTGCAGCTGGTGAAAAATTAAAATCGACGGTTTCAAACTGTCCAATTTCCACATCAAACGCTCGCAGCCGCTTGCCTTTCTCCGCAGCCCTGCTTCAAACATCAGGCAGCCTGGAGAGGGTTCCTGTTCTTTCCTGTCTCTCCTCCTTCACTTCTTATAAGAGTTTTTTTCTGGTTTGCTTAATAATCCGGCTTTCTAAATCCCCAAAGCACTGTACTGGTTACACTAGCCACCGTCTCTCCATCGCCTAATTATACCCCTGTGAGGCCATTAATCAACTTGTAAATTATTTAGGCAAGCTCTCTGCCTCAAACCCTCACTGTCACTAAGATAGAGAGAGAGAGATAAGGAGGGGAACAGAGAACAGAGAGAGAGAGGCACAGAAATCACTCTCCCAAGATACCACAGCCCTGTTCAACATGGCAATAGAATACGAGCTAACAAAACATTTACACTGCATTTCTTATGCACACATTGCTTCCTCAACATAAATTCAATATGAATTTATGAATATATGTTGCTTCTAGCAGACACAGCTACAGCTAGTAAGAGTTCTAAAACTCACAATTATTTTGAACAGGTGTACGTGTGTGTGTTAAGAACTCATGCATTGGGCATAGACAGATCATATAAACCTAAAGTTCAGAGAATGATCATTGCAGATTCAATAGTTCAATACTGTTCAAGGCTGTCTAGCACAATTACCATTTTCATCACTTTTGCTTTTAAATAATAACCACACTGAATAAGTGGCAATACCAGGTAGCAATAAAGATCCAATATAGCCAAACAAGTCAAACAAATCTAACAAAAGGTTGGTCATAGCCAGGCAGTTAGCACACGTTCTGACAAGTTGAATTGTGGTGCTCTAGCAAGAAATGCAAGTTCGATTCTGGCTGGTGTTTATTTCCAGTCCCGCTTTTCCCACTTCTCCTCATTATTTTCTGTCTTCTCTCTTTAATCCTCTAATAAAAGTGGTAAAAAGACCAAAAGAACAAAAAAAGGCACACATGCAATCAAATACACACTTGCGCACGCTTGCATTCCACGCTTTGCATCCCTTGAGGATCTTTATTAAATTAATGAAAACTTGCTCAAGGCGAATGGCTCAGGCCAGAGCTGTGATAAAGACAGTGATTGGCAGTCTCAGATGCATTCTCTGAGGGGCAGGGGCAAAATATATATATATTTATCGCTTATGCACACATTGCACACAAATACATATACAGCCCCGTCCCTCAGAGAATTCACATATATATTCACATATATAACATATACTGTATATATTTATAGGTAGATATAGATATACATGGTCTCTGACGGGACAGAGAGGTGTTGACCAGATACAAAAGGTGTGAGATGGGAAAGGAATAACAACGAGAAGGATACAATTTCATTGGGAATCGTAACATGAAAAATTGATTTTTTTCTGTGCAATCAAAGTATAAAAACGCTTGTTAGCTCACAATGGTTTTAAAAGGGTTACAGGAAGAAAATGGCAAGTATTTCGATTTTGTTTGGATTTGCTGGAAAAGTAAAAGAATCCAAACATGTCTGCAGAATTCAATAAATGATATAAGAATTTTGACTATAATAACCATACACTAGTATTGATGTGAATATAACTCGCTGTGTTTACTGATCGGACCAGGCTGGCCGTAGGAGGTCCAATTATGTCAAAAGCAGGAAACAGAACTTTGCACGCAGCTTACAGAGTGTTCTGTGTGATTGACCCATTTGGCAGTAGGTATAGGGGATGTGAAGAGGCACACCTTGCTGTTCTGACTCCAGGTAGGGTTTAATGAGCTCCCCCATATGGCTCTCATCAGCTGACACAGCCTTCAGAAGCTCACCGCAACAAACTACAACAATGGGAGAGAGAGAGAGAGAACTTTTGCATTTTAAATAAACAACAACGCACAAAAGATACTTTACAATGTAACATGGAGGGTGTTGAACCTTGCAGATGAATAGCAATACGGTTAAAAAGCATAAACAGTGGACTTAATAATATCAGATTGACACTTTTTTGATTAATTTAAATGTGAAGAATATTAAGAAATAACAGCAGTTTGAGAGCTGAGAAGGAGCTTACTGTTGACAATGCCATATTTCTGTGCAATTAGTTTGGCTTGAAGACTTTTCCCTGAACCTGGGGGTCCAAGCAGAAGAATTCTGGGAGTGAAGGGCGAGGAAGAGCGATGCCGAGAAAGAACATAGTTCAGAGCTGCAGTGTGGAAACAACACAACCATATAGGAATGAATAAGAGCATATATAGTGTGTGTGTGTGTGTGTGTGTATATATATATATATATATATATATATATATATATATAGGATCAGGATATGCAGAAAAATGCAAGACATTTCTTACATTATTTATTGATTAGTAAGTTTATTATTGATGTTTTATACACATTATCAATACAATATATATATATATTATAATATATAATATATATATAAATATGTGTGCACTCAGATACAGGAGAAATGTAATTTTTTTACACTAAGTTTTTTACTGCACAAATAATTCTCAACACAATAAGAACACAGATATTCTTTCTTCTGAATGTTAAATGGAGTAAGCCCTTAAAGCCCATTCGCTCAGATCATAAACGGAGATTGTCGCTAAACTGAATATAAAGTCACTTGATTAATTAATCATTAGTCTTCCTTTCATGTCCACGAGGCCATTTGCTTGTAGTGTGACATCCACAATGAGGCCATCTGTTTGCAGTTGGGTTTCACTCAAAACAATGCTGTTCATCTAGAACCTGCGCTGGGCCACGTTCTAATGTACGATGATTAACAACAGCCTAATCATAACTAATGAGTCCCTCTCATCCAACCTTTTATGCTGCTAATTGTTATACAACAACAGGATAAATGCTTAATATGCAAAACATGTTAATGCGCTAAAAGGCAAAGTCAGGGGGAAACTAGCACTATGTTACAATCAAACCGCATGCTGAATTAGCACTAATCAGGATTTAAGATGACAGCCTTATTGCTGTTAGTGCCTCAGTCTGGGCTTATGAATGTTTTATAGCACAGTTTATCTCAAATATTTATTTAATGGCCTTCGATTAGATTTATCAAGAAAATCAGGTGCAGTTATGTAAACATTACAACATAATGGCACTCTTTGCTAAATCTACAATTTGCAAATTTACAAATCGAGCCCACAGCACAAGCCATTAGGCTACATAGTCGCTTTCTTAATAGCTACTCAACGGAGCATTTTGACTTTAATACTAATGTGTCATGAGCCTAAATGAGCATTCATTTCTCCCCAGATAAGCCAAATGTATGAGAACAAAAAACTTTGGAGCGATGGGAGAGGAAATAACTGTAGAAAAATATTATTTTAAAGGAAACCTGGCTGAAAATGGTTTCAAATCTCTTCCGATTGACACTGATGCAGTTTGAGTTATAGATAAAAACTGGGTTTTATGACATCCCTAAAATGCTATCTGTAATACAAAATGCCTGGTCATCAATTCCATGAATAACTAGTGAAAGTGACAGTGACATGTTTTTGTCAGTTATGGATACCCATAACCGAAACGTGACCTCTGCATTTAACCCATCCTTCGTGAGGAGTGAACACACACTGCAAGTCGTGAACACACACACACCCAGAGCAGTGGGCATGCTATGATAAATATGCATACGCAATGTGAATATCACAAAATGCTGCTAACCTGTTTAATGCTACAGTCAAAGTGATGGATGCAAAGACAGATTTAAATATTCTAACTATCCTTATCTCACAACTAAAGAAAGAGAAGTGACAAAATTATTTTGTCAAGTTGAGTGGTATAATATTTAGACAGGTTGCATTCAGATGGCTTTAATGTAATTGGTGAAGATCGTTCATCCCTGCCTGGGTTCTCGTGGGATAGTCTGTGCCTGCAGAGCCGCCTGCGGCAACCTCCTCAACCGGCAGACTGCCTGACAAGCAGGTCAATCACTGCCTCTGAATGCAGCTCCTGCACTGCTGACCTCCAGACACTAGGGGCAGTAGATCTTGGTCCACCACAATTGTCAAAGGTACAAAGAAATGAGAAGGTGATATTAGAAGTAATGTTTGGGAAGATCGAAACGTAGCTAGGTGACCTACCAAAGCCTAACCTGCATCACTTTGAAACAATTTTTTTTAAGATATGATCGTACAAATTCAAAAACGTAGGTTTGATGAAATTAAAAGATGAAATTAAAGCACCCAAAGGAAAATCATGAATGATGCTCTGACAAGAAGATTTGTAAACACTTAATTTGTGGTGAACAAAAGTGGTGAAGTTTACCTTGTGAAAAAACATCTACGTGGGGCTGGTCAGCATTAATGATCTTCAGGCAGTTGTGGTAGGTGCGTTTCAGAGCATGGGCTACTGTATGGTACTCTTGAATCTTCTTGGCTATCAGATCTACTGGTATTGCTGTCTTGGGTGTTTCTAAACGGTGGGCAATTTCTGTACTTTCAGGCCGTATAAAGGTCACATGATACACCTCTAAAACACAGAAAACATTTTATACATTGTATTTCCTTCAGGAACATGTCTGCAATAGGCCAATACAACTAAAAAGAAATGAACCCAGCTAACAATTTTAAGTTTTAGGAATGTTTCTGTTAAGTAACAAAAACGTTAAAAGCATTTTTTAGACATTGTATTAACATTATTGCTTGATTATAAGAACATTATTCAAACATTTTTTAATTCTGTAACTTTTAAAAATGTTCCATTAGCTACTTAAGAATAACATTAATGTTAGAGAAACGTTCTACTGATGTTACTGAAGGAACATTTTGGTAACGTCAGTAGTTTTAGAAAATGGTAGGCAACATTCTGAGAATGTTCCCTGTTATGAACGTCCCTGTTACTAATGCTGGGAGTGCATGAAAAGTTATTACAAAAACATACTTTATAGCATTTATCGTGACAGACGCCAAAAACAGGGATCATAAATAAACAAGAAAAAATGCAATCGTGAGGCAGCGATGCATCCACACCATCATAAATCTATGGGGAGCGCTGAGCTTTTGTTCATTACAGCTGGGCTTTCCAAAACCCTGAGGACATGAGACCCGACTGGGATTCAGCAAACAGGTTGAGTGCTGTCAAGGTCCACAGATAATGAAATACATTCTAACAAGAGTGTGTGTTGCCCGCCTGTCTCACAGTCCCACTCTGTGAACTAAGAAAAGTGTGATGATCATACAGACATTACCTTCTGTGACAGGGTCTATTTTCTTGCCCAAGCTCCTTTCAATCAGGACGAGGTCTGGAGCTTCTAGCATCACTGTAAGGAAAGAGTTAACAGAGCTGCTAGAGTCTGACACATTCTCTTGGGAGAGACAGAGAGTCGGAGAGGGATATTTGGCCAGTCTCATTATCGAGTCCTGATTTCACCCTCTTGTTTTTCAGCTGGGAAAAGCAAAGTGTTTGAACAACATGCCACTAACCAACGTGGTCCGGTATGATGCCTGCTTCTTGTAGACATAGGGCCTCTTCTTGTGTCTTGGGAATGGCTTCCAAAAGCCAGCCCTGTAAATACAATACGTGTTACACACACACACACACACACACACACACACACCATCGTCCCTTGAGATGCTATGAACAAACAATGTACTTTAAACAATAATCCTGCTCTATGGTTACACCGAGTCCAGCTCTGCCGGTGATATAGATGAAATCTTGCATTTTATCTTAAATAAACACTTACACACAATTCTCCTGTTTACATTTCTATGAATCCACTTGCAGTTCCTTTTCCCTACGGTCAGCTATTGTCCTTAAATTGTTGTTTAAACTTGTTTTCATATAAGCAAACAATCTCCTGCCTGGAAAAATACTTTAAGAAACAGTAATAGGCTTTGAATGAATAATTTTATATGAATAATTCATATAAATTGCTGCCCCGTACGCATCTAAATAATGAATGTGTAAATTGTTGTATGAATAAGGAGTAAAAGTGGCCCATATGAGGTCTCATGCAGGGAGGCAAATGGAGGGTTAAATCCATAAAAACCTTGAAAATGTGCCTAATTCTCCAGCTCCTCTCCACACTTCTCACTTAGCAATAAAAATAACATAAGAAGAAAGAAACCCGCATGCATATCATTCATTAGCTACAAATCCATAAAAAAATTCCCTCTCTAATAGTCTCCTAAATCCCAAGGCTTTCCGTGCAATGGTGCGGTAAAATAAAGAACAGTCAAAGAAACCATCTCCCAAAAGTGCTTGTTAGGGGCCAACTTATTACTGCAGCGAATAATCTTAAAATAAATAAATATATGCAACAAACATTTATAGATCTAAGTATTATCAGAGGAGTTGTGGGTTTTTGCTGCCGAGTTTCTACTGTCTGTTTGATATCAGCCTTTGTTTTTTCAGGCTTTGATCTTTAACGGCAAACCTATCCTTTGCTTCACCTGATCTCAGCGCGTAAGTTTCCTCCCACTTACTTTCCCATTAAGCATTTGATTGCCTCTGTGGCTGGGAAGCCCATGAGCAGGACCTGATTCACAGTCTGTCTGCAGGCCCTCAGCCTACAGCACTTAACTGGCATGAATATACAGGAAAATACAGTGAGTCGCTAACAAACTACAAGGGTTACGAGTGTCACTATTGTGGTGTCCGATTGATTGTGCTTCCGACTTGTGAGTCAACACTGTTTTAGATTCAGTTCTGCGTAGAGGAACATTTTATTGCTCAAAGGTTGTTTTTTTTTT
>JAZGTK010007003.1:0-19945 GCA_036877625.1 Ambastaia sidthimunki | reverse complement strand
AAAATTTGGCCAATACTAAGATCTGTTGGATTTAACGTTCGGTTGATTCTCCTGCAGGCTCTAGAAGCTCAGGAAATGGAGAAGGACCGGCAACGTCTGCAGTTACGCAATCCTTCACCTGTATCCAGCAACCCATCACCTGTGACCCAGAACCCCTCCCCCACCCCTGGTCGAGGGTCTGGATCTCCATGGCTTGGAAGAGCTGGCTCGGAACAGAACGGTTCCCCATCCTTCTCCCTTAGCCCCTCAGGGGTTCCCTCCACCCCTTCCACCCCCCAGGACTCATCTTCTATCAATGGCCAGGCAGAGGAGTCGAAGTCAGAGGAGGAATTTGCCACAAATAAACAGAGCACAAAGGAACTTCCACATCCAGGTATGGAGTGATATCAGGTTGTAATGACATAAAGCCAAATACCAGAAGGTTTTGGCTACTTTTACCTCCAATAATATTTGTGATTTAGTTTCATGTTAAAAAAACAGTGACAGTGGTGGCCACTTAAGTCTCCTCTGAGATGTTTCTTCATCTCTTACTCTTAAAGACTCCGACACCCAAGATTCAGATCAAACACCTGCAGGTTCATCGGTAACAGTGGAGGCAGAGGAATCCCATCTACACCCTGAAACCGAAGCAGCCACTGAGGCTCTGGAAGAGGCAGAGCCAGACAGTGGGCTGGGAGACAGCTCTGTGGAAGGAGGCGAGTCACACTAGAACCTTCATCTCCATAGTTCTACAGAATAATTGACCCTATATGCAGCTGTTCCTGTTTGAATACGTATTTGCCTAACTTCCTTTTTCTCCAACAGGATTAGATCAGCATTCTGACTCAGAAACCAGAGCGCCGCCCCCTGCTGTCCGAGTAGATGTTCAGCAGATGAACGGAATGGTGGATGATCGTGTTTCACTGGGTGAAGTTGTTGAGTCCTCAACAGACATTCTGGTGACCACAGAGTTTTTAAATTGAAGTTATATTTTTACAATATAGGGCAGTTAACTACATATTAAGAGCTTTCATTTGTATTTCAGTCGTTTATATGAGACAAACGTGAGGTAATTATCTTGTAAGACACACCCATCGTTGTGGTCAGACTGCTGTTATCTTCTTACTTGGACAGGATGCAGAAACCATGCAGGGCAGCCAGTCAGCTTCACGTTTCTCCCATATCCTCCAGAAAGACGCCTTCCTCGTGTTCCGTTCGCTCTGCAAGCTCTCCATGAAGCCCCTGGCTGATGGACCTCCAGACCCAAAGTAAGATCCTAGGGACAAAAATGTATTTTACAGTACTGTTGTGTTTCCGCTATAACACTGACACATAAGTGAATCAAATTGGTGTTTTGGCTTGAGTTTTTATGGAAATTAATATAACGGACTGTATTTTATAAACTGCCATTTTATTTTATAAGACTGCTAATTACTGTTTCAAGCACTTAGCAGATGTGGATAGAGTTTTGATTTATTAAAACACTGAGTGTTATGTTGCTGAGGGAAAGTTAAGTGCCCTTGTTTCAAGTTTTGGAATCCATTCATCATTTTCATTAAATAAAGCGCATTGTAGGCAAATGAGCCCAGAGCATTTGAATTACTGTAGCTCAGTCCTTTTCTATTTCTGTTCTCCATTCTCTTCCCCTGCTTTCTCACAGGTCCCATGAGCTGCGCTCTAAGGTGGTTTCTCTGCAGCTTCTGCTGTCTGTTCTCCAGGGCGCCGGTCCTCTGTTCAGAACCCATGAGATGTTCGTGAATGCCATCAAACAGTACCTGTGCGTGGCGCTCTCTAAAAACGGGGTCTCCTCTGTGCCTGAAGTATTTGAGCTATCTCTCGCCATCTTCCTCACACTGCTCTCCCACTTCAAAGTGCACCTTAAGATGCAGATTGAGGTAAAATGTCTTACAGAGGTTCTGTGTATATCTGGAACTTTCCATTGCATTACTTGTGTTTGTTTCTCTTCTGAAATGGTGTTGTGTTCATGGTGTTCCTCTCAGGTGTTCTTCAGAGAAATCTTTCTGACCATCCTGGAGACATCATCCAGTTCCTTTGAGCACAAATGGATGGTCATCCAGACCCTCACTCGTATCTGTGCAGGTCTGTAAACATGAATACACATTTATCATCAGTTTAACATCAGGTCCAGGACTGAGTAGGTCTGTCTCTTCTTCTCATAGATGCTCAGTGTGTGGTGGACATTTATGTGAACTATGACTGTGATCTCAATGCTGCCAACATTTTTGAGCGGCTAGTAAATGATCTGTCTAAGATCGCCCAGGGACGGAGTGGACAGGAGCTCGGCATGACTCCATTACAGGTATTTAAAAATCATACTTCATACAGTATGAAACATTGATTTGATGAACATACTGATTTGCTTACACGTGTTCTACAACATCCCTTACAAAAAACAAAGCAAGATTTTGTTAAACATTCTAATTATTTTTACTAAGAAGATTTAAAAACTTTAAAAACAGGATGACCAACCATTAGACAACTTATTACCTTACTTAAATGTACAATTTTCTGTTTAAAGTTTAAAGACTAATGCCATTGCAATTTGCATGGCAGTAACAAGCCAGTTTTGTCAAATTAAAGACCGTACTGCACTATACTGTACATCTTATGTTCATATAACAGATTCCTTTCCTGTGTTGTTCAGGTCGCATGATATTAAAGTATTTTCCACATGTCTTGTAAAAACAGGTCCATGATGCACTTTAGAGAAAGCCCTTAGTGGTTAGTGTTTTGTAATAGTTAATTAATTCAGTGTTGATTTGGTTACTAATTTATTTCAGGAGTTGAGCTTAAGAAAGAAAGGACTGGAGTGTCTGGTGTCCATTTTGAAGTGCATGGTGGAATGGAGCAAAGATCTCTATGTTAACCCCAACCTGCAGGCCAACCTGGGTAAGACAACAACAAGTTTGTGCATGGTGCTTGTATGCCAGTTGCTGTTTAGTTTGTTATCAGGGTCTGCTTTAGAGATTCGATCCTGGTACTGTTGTGCGTGTCTATCTGTTATATGGAGTAAGCCACACCCTCTTTTGGAGTTCCCAACCAGTCTTGGAGTTTCCAGCTCCTATTTGGAGATTTCCAGACTGCATCTTTATACTTCTTCATAAGGCTGTGATTTTATAAGGTGTGCTTCACTATGTTGCTAAGCAGGTCAGGAGCGTCCAGCAGAGGGCGACAGCGCGGATGGGAAGCTCCCAGACCATCTGTCCTCCCGCAGGGGTAGCGTGAGCTCGCTGGACTCCACCGTGTCTTCTGGTGTTCAGCAGACTCAGCCAGATCACCCTGAACAGTATGAGGTCATCAAACACCAGAAAGAAATTATCGAGCATGGTATTGATCTGTGAGTCTTATTTTTTATTACTGTTTCTTTATTTTTCTCTCTCGATTTTTGCTTTTGTTTTTCTCAACATTTTCTGCATTTTCTTAAAGGTTTAACAAGAAACCAAAAAGGGGATTGCAATACCTGCAGGAGCAAGGCATGCTGGGAACATCACCAGAGGATATAGCCCAGTTCCTTCAACAGGAGGAGCGACTGGACACAGTGAGTTTATTCAGAGCGTCCCACGTGTGCTCGTCTTCACACATGGATGAATTAGTGAACCAAGATGTTTCGTGCTGCATTGAAACCTAACTGTGCTGTGGTGTCCTCTCTTTGCTGTGCAGACTCAGGTCGGAGAGTTTCTGGGAGAGAATGTGAAGTTTAATAAAGAGGTGATGTACTGCTATGTGGACCAGCTGGACTTTTGCAGCAAAGATTTTGTTTCGGCCCTTCGTGCTTTCCTGGAGGGCTTCAGGCTTCCGGGTGAAGCCCAGAAAATCGACAGGCTGATGGAGAAGTTCGCTGCTCGGTACCTAGAGTGCAATCAGGGGTGAGTGATGAGGTCCGATGATGTTTCTGAGGCTTGCTGGGGTTTCCAGTATGTCCTGATCTCACCGGTCTGTTGCTTTGTAGGCAGACTCTGTTTGCCAGTGCAGATACAGCTTACGTTCTAGCATATTCCATCATCATGCTAACCACGGACCTGCACAGCCCACAGGTAAGGCTGGTCCTTTTCTCCTCTGTATTCATTAATGGTGGCTGGACCATAGAGACTTGGGGCAGATGGGCTGTTTTGTTTAGGGTAACAGTAACTGCTTAACAAGGCCCTAGCAACCAGCTTAAAAACTACATAGCAAAATGCTAAAAACATCCTTGGCAGTGTTGCACCTTAACAGTGTTGCATGGGTAAAAGCCACTCACATTTTTTTCAGTAAGTGAAAAATTCTCATTGGTTTCTTCTTGCTTCAGGTGAAGAACAAGATGACAAAGGAACAGTATATAAAAATGAATCGTGGCATAAATGACAGTAAGGACCTGCCTGAAGAATATCTGTCCTCCATCTACGATGAGATCGCAGGCAAGAAGATTGCCATGAAGGAGAGTAAAGAATTCTCCATCACCCCCAAGTCCAGCAAACAGAGTAAGAGCATCTTCATAACATACCAAGATCTGTATGTATCTTGGTATGTATAGTGTTTACAGTTTAAATGTATTGGGCTTTGTGTTTTTGGGTCCTGTAACATTTTGCAAAACATCATTCACTATCTAAAAGCAGTTACCTCATATAGCTTTTTAAGGTATCATTCCCTTGTTGAGATTTAACTTTAAAACCGTGTTGAATGCTGATTTGCTGAGGCTGTTTGTCTTCCTGTAAGATGTAGCCAATGAGAAGCAGAGGAGGTTGCTGTATAACATGGAGATGGAGCAGATGGCTAAAACGGCTAAAGCTCTGATGGAGGCTGTAAGCCACGCTCAGGCCCCCTTCTTCAGCGCCACCCACCTGGAACATGTTCGGCCCATGTTCAAGGTAACAGCAGCTCTCTTGGATCTGTCAGACTTATTGTTTTAAAACAGCCAGTAAAAACATATTAAATCTTGCACGAAAGATCACGGAGTCAGAAGGTTCATGAGCAGGTTGTACATGAGAACGACTTTGATACTGTTACAGAAAGTGATTTTGACATATATCAAAAGCTAGTTTGAAGCTAGCAGCTTTTCAGGTTTTCTCATGCCTTGTGTGTGGAATCATCTGTTGTCTTGTGTTTTAATTTGTGCTAAACAGCTAGCCTGGACGCCCCTTTTGGCGGCGTTCAGCGTGGGACTTCAAGACTGTGACGATCAGGAAGTGGCGTCTTTGTGTCTGGAGGGAATCCGCTGTGCTATCAGGATCGCCTGCATCTTTAACATGCAGGTTTGTGATTGGCTGCCACTTATCTGCACTTTTCATACTCAGAGGCCAAGTATATCTTAGTGCATTCCCTCTGCTTGGTCTCACATATTATGGGATGTATTTATTGTATTCACAGCTGGAGAGAGATGCCTATATCCAGGCCCTGGCCAGGTTTACGTTGCTCACAGCCAGCTCCAGCATCACAGAAATGAAGCAGAAGAACATTGACACCATCAAGACTCTCATCATGGTCGCCCACACCGATGGAAACTACCTGGGCAACTCCTGGCATGAGGTGTGTAAGAGAAGTCTGCTTTTCACTTAAACATTTCGTAATCAGTCCACTTCAACTCCGGGTTTTCCACTACCTGGCTTTTGATTGCTCACTTCTCAGTGGTGAGGGAAATCCCATTCCAAGGTCATTTGCATAATCATGAATGACTGTACACAAGTGAAACATGTTTGTGCAAACTTAATCCTCATTAAATATAATTTATGTAAAACAGGCTACACATATCAGAGTTGAAAGTAGCACCACCTTTAAATTGTATTTCAGTATGTGGAATGTTTTTTTAAATTCCACAGTGAGTGTTTAGTTGTTACCACATTTGCCTGGTGCCAGTTTTCACAACATTTTATATTTTTTAATATTTATCAAATTTAAACATTATTTCATTCTGACTGGTAGTAAACTGTTACATGCTTATAATCATACAAATAGGCAATTGCTTTATTGGTTATTTACATTGGTTGTGGTTATAATGAAGTTCTGGTGTGACTGGTAGATTTTCACTCCAGGCAAAATAATGACTCTGCTTTCTGTGGTTTCTTTCTGGTCTCTACATATCCGGCTGGTTTCTGTCCTCCATGTAGATCCTGAGGTGTATCAGTCAGCTGGAGTTGGCTCAGCTGATTGGAACCGGAGTGAAGACCCGTTATATTTCCGGTGTTGTGCGGGACCAGGGCAGCAGTATAAAGGGTTTCCCGACAGGGGGAGAGGAATTCATGGCTCTAGGTTTAGGTAAGCCATTGTTTGACTGCATTTAATAGCTCTCGTAGGTGGCCAAAGTGTTCGGTCTGGTGTTTATTGAGGTGTGCAAGGCCTTAAACAAAACAATATTATTGGTCTCCCACAGGTACTCTGGTTGGAGGTCCAGACAGGCGTCAGATGGCTCATATCCAGGAGTCAGTGGGGGAGACCAGCTCCCAGAGTGTCGTTGTGGCTGTGGACAGGTGCAGTTTCATTACAGGACAATATAAACTAACACATTATTGTGTATTCTGTTTGGTTTGAGCTTCTATTTTAAAATTCATTTTCTAGAATCTTCACTGGATCCACCAGACTTGATGGAAATGCAATTGGTAAGACTTTAACAATTGTGTTTGTGTATTTGATAGGAAATTAAACATTTAAACTGTTATTTCCTATGTTCTTCTTATACATTGCTTTTAGTTTCATTATACACTTCATACTGTGTTTATGTGTAAGCAGGTGTCTTTGTAGTGACCATGTTTTCCATACCATGAGTCTGAATCTGAGGCAGATTTATTTATTTTGTTCATTACGTCATAAGGAAGTGACTTAATGACAATGATCAGGGGTTTTATCAGCCTAAATTGCTTCCTGTTGGGAATTTCTGTTCTTTCACAGATGTTTTCCCATCAATTTGTATATGTTGTTGACCTTACCTGGATTAAGAAAATATGGAGTTTTATTACCAGTCTAATATGTAGACCCAAAGTTCCTTAACTTTTTTTATAAGACAATTTGACTTTTTGGTTAGGAATTGATGTAATAATTGACAAATATGCTCAGTCAGTGGTATTGTTTACACAAGTTACTTTTAAATGTGGACTCTCACTCAAAATTGCTGCATCTTCTGGCTATAGGTTTATATAGATTAAATGAGTGACCTGCTTCATACTTTATACTGTTATATAGCTTTTTTGTTTTGATTGTGAACTCTGCTTATCTTCAGTGGATTTTGTACGTTGGCTATGTGCGGTGTCCATGGACGAACTGGCCTCAGCGCACCAGCCACGCATGTTCAGTCTGCAGAAGATAGTGGAGATCTCCTACTACAACATGAACCGTATCCGCTTGCAGTGGTCACGCATCTGGCAGGTCGTCGGAGATCATTTCAACAAGGTCAGTGGACCTTACTCGAGATTTGATCTGACATTCCATTACAGTGTCAATTGTATTACATGATACAATGGTAAACTGACTGCATTTGGCTTGTTTTTTGTTTTGTTTATGGTAGGTGGGTTGTAATCCCAATGAGGATGTTGCCATCTTTGCTGTGGACTCCCTGAGACAACTTTCTATGAAGTTCCTGGAGAAAGGAGAGCTGGCCAACTTCCGCTTCCAGAAGGACTTTTTAAGGCCATTTGAACACATTGTGAAGAAAAACAGGTATTCAAAGTTAGACAAGAACAACACAGAGAAATGTGAGCGAGTGGAAAGATAAGATGCTGTTTAATGAGAATGGGGGAAAAAATGAGGAAGTGTTTTTTGATGTTAAAATACTTTCTCATATTCCAGTCCAATTTGCAGAGACTTGTAAGCTATTTGTAGGTTGTTTTCTCCTGAAAATGTAAACAGCACCATTAAAACTTTGCTCTGTATGTTTGAGCGACGCTACTAGTCTGACATAACAGCTGAATGAATCTGTGTGTTTGGCCAACCAATGGGGACTTGGACTAGCTGTTTAAACTTTTTACTATTTTACTGTTATTATGACTGATGTAACTGCTTCATAAAGTTCATACTCCACTTACACATTTTACACTAATTTCCCTCATTCATTCTTAAGGTCCCCCACTATTCGGGACATGGTGATACGTTGTGTGGCCCAGATGGTGAACTCCCAGGCTGCTAATATCCGCTCTGGTTGGAAGAACATCTTCTCTGTGTTCCACCAAGCAGCATCAGACCATGATGAGAACATTGTGGATCTTGCCTTTCAGACCACAGGGCACATTGTTAGTAAGTATCAGCTATTGGCTGCATTTTGAACAGATTTTTTTTAAACTCTTAACAAAAAACTTTATCTAAACATTTTCCCCACAGCAAACACATTTCAGCAGCATTTTGCAGCAGCCATCGACTCCTTCCAGGACGCAGTAAAATGTTTATCAGAGTTTGTTTGTAACGCTGCATTCCCTGACACCAGTATGGAAGCCATTCGACTGATCCGCCACTGTGCTAAATATGTGTCTGATCGGCCCCAGGTTAGTACTGTCACCTTTTTAAAATTACCCATAATGCCAGAGCTTCAAAAATCTGTTAATGGTTAACTCACTTTCTCCCTTTCCAGGTGCTGAGAGAGTACACTAGCGATGACATGAACGTTGCCCCTGGCGACCGTGTCTGGGTTCGAGGCTGGTTTCCCATCCTGTTCGAGCTCTCCTGCATCATCAACCGCTGTAAACTAGATGTCAGGACCAGGTGGGCCGTCTCATTGTACCAGCTACTCACTTCATCTTCATATGTGTGAAGTGATGTGGCTGTTTGGAGCTCGCTCTGAGTTTACATTGTGTGTTGCAGAGGGCTGACTGTGATGTTTGAGATCATGAAGAGTTATGGACACACGTTTGAGAAGCACTGGTGGCACGACCTTTTCCGGATCATCTTTCGCATCTTCGACAACATGAAGCTGCCAGAACAGCAAACAGAGGTGAGTCAAAGTGTGTGTGATGCGACATTAGTTTGGCTAGTTGTTGGGGAATAACTAACTAAAAGAAATGAATATATAATGTAATTATAAACTGTATCATTTGAAAGATTGACGCCTTTAAACAGCTTTAGTATGGCTGGTTCTTTCAGTTGTAAGCTACACTGCAAGCTGCTAATTTTTTCTAAGATAATTAGATTAAGTACTTTGCCCACTGAATACGACCTTAAATAGCACCTGTGTTTGTATATGTTGGCAATTGATGATCAGAAGTCATATATTGTTGTTTAAAATGTTTTTTTTGCGTAGAAAACAGAATGGATGACGACAACGTGTAACCACGCCCTTTATGCTATCTGCGACGTGTTTACGCAATTCTACGAACCTCTCAGCGAGGTGCTGCTGACGGATATTTTTGCGCAGCTTCAGTGGTGTGTGAGACAAGGTGGGGATTTTGCGCTCATCATGAGGGAGAGGTTGGGAATTTTAGGACTTTTTCATCTGCAGTAGAGTTCGGTTAGCAGGACATTACAATGTGACACCTACACATGTCATATTTGTGGAAACATATTGGCCCCAGTGGGCGGTAGTGTTTTAATTCAGCAGGGTGTGGTAATGCAGGGTGCCGGTGGACTGCACATTTATAACCACACCTCTGTTCTCAGATAATGAGCAGCTGGCACGGTCAGGCACGAACTGTCTGGAGAACCTGGTGATCCTGAACGGGGAGAAGTTCAGTCTGGAGGTTTGGGACGTCACCTGCGCCTGCATGCTGGACATCTTCCAGACCACCATCCCTCATGCGTATGATAGTCCAGCACACACCATCTGTTTCAGTGACACATGAAGGCCTTTCCTCTGGATTTTGATTAGGGATAATAATCAATGAAAAATTTGATAGAAATAATTAAGTGGTACCCTAATTAGTTAAATAATTGCAATTATGGAAAAACATAAAAATACACACATGAATATAGTACACATATATATGTACTTCACGTCTGTGTGTGTGTGTGCGTGTGATGTATGTCATCCTGTTTATGACAAGTGTTCACATGATATGGACACCAAAGTTAAAATCAGAGTTTGGTCAGTCTGCTCAATGCTCTCCGTTTGATTTTGACTTTGCTTCTAACAGCTTGTTGACATGGCGACCAGCTGGACAGGAAGAGGAGGTGGGAGAAGGGAAGCACATGGTGAGATGACAAGAACATAAATAAATATTGCCAATGCACACATAGATAATCTGCCACAAAACAGCACCTCTAAGCCCCTAATCTGTAATTGTAGTTTTCCATGTTCTGTTAACACTAAGACACACCCAGCACAGACTTTGCTTGTTATTTATGGCAGACATTTGCATTTTAGGCTGTGGTTAAATAAGCACATGCATCTGTGTGTGTTTGTTTAGGATGCTGAGGTGGATTCTCAGTCTCAGAGCAGCTTTGAAAGGACCCTGTCAGAGAGAGGCCACAGTCAGATGTCCACAGCAAGTGACGACACCTGGAAAGGAAAGTCCCACACCAGTACGTACTGCTTCCCAAAAATCCAATTGATTTCAATATGCAAACTGGAAAGAAAATCATTTTTCTCCAGAATATTTTACAGTAAATGTATGCAGTGTAACATTAGTATACCTATACTATAATAATAATAATACTATTTTCTTATGTATGGGCAGTGGGTACGTGTGTGACATTAGATACATTTGCATATTCTGCTGACAGGTTTCAGAATATGTAATAAGCTGCTTTCATCCACAGTCATGTTCAGTTTCATTTTAATGACCTTTTTCTCTTTTCAGCTATGTTAATATTATGATGCTGTTTCTGTCAAGAAAAATGTCTAAATAAAGTCTATAATTCCTTTAGATTCCCTTATCACATCGGTTAACTACCTTATTGACCTTCTGTTTTAGCTAGTCTGTCAGTTGTCTCTCCATATGTGTGCTTAAACGTGATTCTCTTACACGTGGTCTGGTCTAGGGGTCTCGGACCACAGGCTGTTCGCAGGGCTGCTTATAAAGTGCGTCGTACAGCTAGAGCTGATTCAGACCATAGACAATATTGTCTTCTATCCTGCTACCAGCAAGAGAGAAGATGCTGAGAACATGGCTGCTGCTCAGGTCTGTTGGAATCAGTAATATAACTAATTTATTAATACTATTACAATTGATATAACACTCAAACAATAACAGTTTAAAAGACCCTCAAAAAGGAGCTGTGTGACATTTTAATCTTTTCTTGTTAGCTTTTATAGACCGTCTATATTCTAGTGTACTTTTAAATTGACAACATTTGCTTTACTTTAAGCAGCTATATAAATATTATATTATTAAAATATTTTAGCAAATAGAAAATTTATAGTCTTTCTCTTGTTTGACAACAAAGCAAAATATTGACGACTCATCCTGCACTACACTATTTCTTTCCAGAGTGGGAAGTTCCCTCCCCCAATATCACCTGCAAATGACTAGCAAGCAGGTTTATGGCTGTGACTAAATCCTTTGCATAACTTTGCCCAAGTTATCCTTAAATTGTTCTTTTTGTTTTTCCTTAAGTTACATTCACTCAAAATGACATAAGATATTAAGTCTTGTTTTTAGACAATATTTGCTGAATTTTATGCTGTGATGTTTATTTTGTGTTTCCACGCAGCGAGACATGCTTGAGGAGGCAGAAGAGGGCGAAACGGAGCCTGACCAGGGCATGTACAGACACCTGTCATCAAAGCACCTCTTCAAACTGCTTGACTGCCTCCTTGAGTCCCACAGGTTTGCCAAGGACTTCAACTCCAACAATGAGCAGAGGACAGCGCTGTGGAGAGCAGGTCCGAGCTACCGGCTTTATAACAAATTTTAATCCATTGATGTCACAATCTCAAACGTCAGTCATTTAAGACCTTGTCTGGGTTGTGGTAATGCTGTCATTTTTAGGAGACAGGCTTTTTTTATTTTGTCTTTCATAATTCGTTGTATGTGTGGGTTTATGTGTAGGCTTTAAGGGGAAGTCAAAACCAAATCTTCTGAAGCAGGAGACCAGCAGTCTGGCCTGCAGTCTGAGGATCCTCTTTCGCATGTACTCAGACACGCAGCTGCAGAGCTCCTGGCCAGACATCCAGACACGCCTGCTGCAGTGAGTGCTGACGCGTGCCTCGTACCTTCAACATTAAACGTGATGACCAACTGTGTCACATGTTCAATACACCTAGTGTTTAAAAAATGTACTTTGATATGTTAGTATGTTATATGAGGGGTGTGATTATTATTAACACATCAGCAATTACGATGAAAAAAACATAATTATATATTATTAAAATTGAATGTTAAGTATAGATGCTACATTTGTCACTCAGATGTGCACCAATCAGCATTCAGCTATGTAGAGAGATTGTTTTATGACTTTAAAAATACAATAGGAACAGATTTATGTGAATCTGTCAGAGATGAATCACATGATTTATATTTTCTGTATGTTTAATGTAGAGTTTGCAGTGAAGCTCTGGCTTACTTCATCAGTCTTACCTCAGAGAGCCACCGAGAGGCCTGGACGAGTCTCCTGTTGCTTCTCCTCACCAGGACACTCAGACTGCCTGATGACAAAGTAATAACAAACACCTTCTCAGTGCACCAGAGGATTAAATGCGGGGTCTAAAATTAAAGTGTCGCCCCAGCTGCCAATGATGAGTGACTAAATTTACCAGCCATAAATATTGACACTACAATTATTTAGCTGTTTTCCTTGCGTATTTCTGACAAACAACAGTGTGTCACTTGTGTAATACAAAATGAGTATTCTGGTCAAACTGCACCTGTCTCAAAAAATGTACAGACACTTTGTGTTCCTCATTTTTGTTTTGGTGGTCTAAAAAAGATTTTCACCTAAAAATGACTTTATTTAAAAATATGCAGGTTTGTTTACTCGCCAAACCCAGTTTTTACTCTTGCTGAATGTTGATTTTGGACCCTAGTTAAAAATTTGACATTTTTTTACCTTTTGTGTTTAAACACAACAGAACTGTAAAGTAGAATAAAAAAAACTGTATCAAGTACCGTTTAACCTGGACAGGTTGATATAATGCCCATCTGAAGCTGCCCACTAGCTACTTCAGATACTTTATATTTCCTGGAGGAAAGCCCATAAGCGTTTTGAATATCTCTTTTATCCTTCAGGGGTCTGTGTTAAGGCTTTCATTATAGGAAGCACCCTGCTGATACGCCAGCTTGTCAGTGTGATGACCTTTATATGTAAAAGAGACTCACGCTTTTAGACAACTGGCAGCCCCGGGGATCTTCCTTGTCGGCTACTAAATTTGACTTTTTGTTGTTCCACTGTTCTGATAACATCAAACGTTCCCAGTGGTATTCCGTTGTAGATTGACTCTAGTTTAAAAGGTCTGTAGGGCAGCTCCTGTATATTTGACTCTTATCGTTCTCTTTCCCCACAGTTTAAGCCTCATGCCTCCTGCTACTACCACCATCTGTGCGAGATGATGCAGTTTGACCTCATTCCGGAGCTCCGCGCGGCTTTGCGGCGTTTTTTCCTCCGTATCGGTTCTGTCTTCCACATTGCTGCTCCCGAATTGGGCAGAGCGCAGCCTTTATTATCCTAAATGACATCAGAACTGGAGTTCTGATGCAGCTCTGAACTGGGAAGAGAGGCTGAAGTTGGACAGATGGATGGTCAGGGTGTATAATGTGATTTGTTGGACTGTACAGAAATGCTTAGACTGATGCAGAGATGAATTACTCTGGGCTGTTTGTGACTGCCTCGTGTTTTCTTCTCCCAGTCCTGACTCATCAACCATCAGCCAATGAGAAAACAGCACTGTGACCCAGCAGGGCTCCTCGGCGCTGACATCACTACTGTGTCATCCGTCTATGTAATAAACCTGAGTCATATTTGTTTATTTTTATTTTACTTTGTTTCTGATGGCTGCAACAATAATTTATTTCCAGTACTGCTGTATAGCTGTTTTCTGATTTGTTGATTTCAATTTGTGGACTTTTGTCTTATGTTTAATCTTTTGTCTGTTTTAAAGGCTAAAGAAATATAGACTTGTCATAAAAACATTCATGCTAGTAAATACAGAAATGAAATCAACCTCTATTTTGGCCTTGTAGATTACAGACAATGTGCAATTGGCTTGTGCCCTTTGGCCCATGGCATATTTGTAAATGATTGGTTCAGAAATGTGAATTATCATTGTCCTTTACTGAAACCATTATAAAATTGAACATTTATCTCCAATTAAAATGTAAGGGCTAGTTTTTTAACCCACATTCTGACTAGCCCTTTATGAGTTTTCCCCCTCAAATGCTTTTTAGTTTTGGGTAAAGGACATTACTTTGGATTCAGTGTGTTCACACTGAAGGCTAAATTGTTTTAAGACACTTGCTTCCAAAAACATTTGTTTATTTTACAGGTGTCGATACTGACAATCCAACAAAACAGATGCTACCATTTATTAAATGTCACACATCCTTGTTTGGTTTCCATTGTATATGGTTTTCCTTGGAAGTGTTCTTTAGTTTTGCATTTCAATTCATTCATGTTTATCATTGAAACATTAAGACATCAAATGAATATTTAATTTTGTGCATTAAGATTTGCTTAATTCTTAATAATAGAATGAATGAATAATTTTTGCATTTGCCGTTCGCTCTTTTTGAGTCTTTTGAGACTGAATCTTTGCTAAAGTTTACGTCATGAATGCCAGTTACAGGTGTCATTATCATAAAAATTACAGTGAAATGGGAGGAATATACAATAATCCAGGTATATCTACATTAAACCCCCCCAAACATATGGCTAACTAGTGTATTACCAATATACAATCAACTCCTATTTCATCTTCATTAAGGATGTATTTCATTCTTAAAGTGCATTTAAATGTTTTCTGAAACGCATCCCTTACTTTGCAACTATGGATGTCTACTTTGCCTCCTTCGGGACTGGGAAATATAAATACAGTATATGAAGAAAAGTGTAAAGTTTTGATGTAAGATATACAGAGTAATGTTCAACTCTATACATATTGTGATGTAATCTTCCAAGCATTTGGTGAAGTAATCAATAAAATTTAAAAATATGACATTTTTTTCTGATGTCTAGTTACTTTAAATGGTTTTTAATTCATTTTGAATTTATGTCAAAAGATCTGCGTTAAATCTTTGTACGGAGAAGATTAATAGTTATTTGAATGCGCCACGGGGTGTCGCTACATCAGTTAAACACATCAGGAGCCTTTTGGGGGTAACAAAGGTTACCATAGTAATTCTGGCACTCTTTGTTTAGGGCTCAATTCGTTCAGGACATCTACATCCATAACATAGATGAGTCCTATAAATGTAAAAACTTTTTAATGTATTATTTATGTATTAACTTTTGTATCAATTTATTTTATATCATACAAAATTTGTAACATTTGTAACAAGTGAGCGAGCGGGTTTATGATGGTGTATTCTTACATTACCAGCAGTTTGAATGAATAGCATGTGTTCACTTAAAATGTAGGTGACTAGAGAGCAAACGGATTTTAGACATTGTTGTTTAAAAGCGTTGTTGCCTTTCAAATATTCTGTAAGGTTGAATTAACAGACTTTAAAAGGCGTAAAATACAGTTCTTTACAGACCACCGCAGACCATGCACATCTGATATAGCTGCAGTAATAAATGAATAGGCCTCGGTTAGCAGATCCGAAGGGGCGGAACTCAGCGCTGGTATCCTCTGCTGACAGCGGCTCCACATTGACTGCAGGCTGGTCGAGAAACACCTCTGAATCGATCATGCGGGAGATCAGGACTTTGCCTTTTCAAATATCCGAGTAAGTACCAATGGTCACTAAGGCGGGTTTATCGGGATTGTTATCTTTTCACCCGCATTTTGCTTCCAAATGATTTCGTCGTGCACTAAACAGCCAGTTTATCTTCCTTTACGCTAGCTGCACTGCTAGTTAGCCGCAGGGAGAGTGGTTGACGTAGTTGGCTTGGATTTCGCTGGAAATGTATTCTTGACCAGCAAGAACTCTAAATTATATAGAGCTTGTTATTAATTTGCATTATTTTTAGTATTGGCGGTTCTTGTGACTGCATTACTTGTATACTGCGCAAGTGCATTAAATTTTACGCATTTATATGTAAACTGCACACCAGTCAGTAAATTATGCACATCGCAAAACAGCACAAGCATGTACAAATAGAAGCGATCACAAATATCAAATCCGCAAGTTTTACTCGTATAGCTCTCTGTGCATACACAGGGAGACATTTTTAAAACTGCATGCGAGGAGGAATGGTTTCACGAAAAAGGATTTGGTGATCTTGTGTCTTTACACTGACGTGGTTAAACGTGATTCTCCGTGATGGAGGATCTCAGAGTGATGAGTGTGTCTGCTGCGGTTGCTTTCCAAACAGAAGTGACTGCTTGTTTCCGCTCGGCCGCTGTGATGGGCCCTACCGAGTCTTTATTACGTAATGGCTTGGGTAGGCTGGGCTGGCGTTGTGCCATATAGGAGGGGAGGTCTCATTTAAAGAGAAATATCTAGCTCATTTGTCTCCTTACACAGTATTACTTTTGATCTACAGCGGCGACTGCCTGATATCATAGCATAGACCTTTGCACTATAGCCAGCATTCAAACAAGTCCACGCACTCAGGGTTGTTTGCCTGGTTGACTTAATCTACAAGAAGAGCAAGCAGATTGTGTTATGGTAAGATTACTGCTCTTTTACTCTTAGTGCTGTCATAAACACGATCGTGTAAGATAAAGTTAAAGGTTTTCTATAGATAGACTCTGTTTGGGTTAATTTTTAATCAGTTAGCTGATAAAAGGTTTAGTACTGTCAAAATGCAAATCGTTGTGTTTGTTATTGCATAGACACTAAGGGGCAAACGTAACAGTTTGTGTAATGTTTTTTTTTTTCCTAAGAGGTTCAGATAAACGCATTAAATAGTTTTGTCTGGGTTGTCTGGGAGGTCCTCATGCACACGAGCGATTGCGTGTTTTTTTGAGTTGACATTGTGTTCGTAAACACACCGAGTGTCGTTCTAGAATTGTCATGAATTCACTCCAAGTTCTTTTATCCAAATCAAGCCAGTCAGCATGACAAAATATAACGAAGTGCATCACACGATGGGGGAACAAATAAGTGCTTTGCGTTGCAATTTAGAAAATGACAACGTGGGTCATATCGAGACGTGAAAGCGAGAAGTTTCTAGCGTATTCTAAGAACCAAGAATTCAAATTAAACTATTTAAAATATACGCATATTTTTATAATGTTTTATAATGTTGAAAGCAGCATCGCAGTGGCCGTGTGTTGTGCTCAGAGCCTCGTTGTTTTCAGCACGTGTTTGTCCAGCGTGTTCCCAGCGCTGTGAGCGCCCTTCCCACGAGCTTCCAAATACTGTAACGCTTAAAGAACCATCACTGATGATTTAGCTTAAAAAAGATGAAATTATTATTAATGTAATAACTCTGTGTAGTTATGTGATCACAGGCAAACTCTGTCTTTCTCTGCATGTCGGTATTTATAACGATCGCTTTTGATTTTAGTGGTTAAAAACGATTTATTCTCTTAATCAGAAAATAAAGGCTAACCTTAAAAGATTCCCATATTGATTGAAGCTGCAATCCACATATGTCGATTTATTTCTAAATAGATTATTTTGTTTACCGTTTCTCCTATCTGTTTGCCAGAGCTTGTACAATAATATACATCAAGGAGTAAACAGGTGATGCAAGAGTTTTTAAAACGTTTTGAAGACGTTCATTATGAATAATGCCATGAATCACTGTGGCATCTTTTGTCCGTGACTGTCTCGGCTGGTTCTTCTGCCACCATAATTACAGTCGGTTATATCCAGATTTGTTCAAATGAGGGAATCATAATTCCAGCCACGCTGGCTGTTCATGCCCCCCTGCTGTTTAAAATTCACTCATGTCAAGGTCAAAGTATATGTTGCCTCTCCCCACGGGTCGTGGACATAGGGGGGATGCGAAATTGTCTGTTTTTTATAAAAGGCAGGTGATGAGAGGCTACCATCTGTTCCCTTAATCAAGCCATTCAATTAAGTAAGAGGGGTTTAGGGGGTGGAGAAAAGCTGTTTATTTTAGTGCCCCTTAACCCCTTCCAAAGTTTCACCATGACCCCCTCCCCTCCCTGTTTGTGAAAATGATTGCGTATTTATGGATCAATTCATTGCATTGTTGTCTTACTACAGGGCATGAGCCATTGCACCATCCCTAAGCGTCGGCAGAAGCCTGGAAAGGACGCAAGGGTGTGCACTGCGTTCTGAGAGCGAGCAAGTAGGAGCAATACCCAGACATCGGAAGACAACGAGAAGCGACGTGAAATATGTCTTATTATAACCGAGAACTGGTGGTATTTTATATTAAACATAAACTCTCGCAGAGGAACTACCCCTGCAACCACATTGGACTCGCAGAAGATCGGACTGAAGGGGGGCAGGCGGCTGAAGAAAATGGTGATGGGGCGTCAGGAACAATGACCCTTGTTAATGGCTCCCTGAATGGAACGAGTGCTGGTTCCACTGGGACCCCACCGAGGTCCCCCACTTCATCCCCCCAGCATCAGAGAAACGGAACTGGGGGTCTGAACGCTGTGAAGGAGGCACTCCGCGATTCTGCGAACGAGTTCGAGCTGCGGTATTCCAGAGCGTTCAACGATCTTTCCTCACAGCTTCACATCACTCCCGCCACGGCGTACCAGAGTTTCGAGAGCGTGATGGATGAGGTGTTCAGAGACGGAGTAAACTGGGGTCGCATCGTGGGTCTGTTTGCCTTCGGAGGTGCTCTGTGCGTCGAATGCGTAGAGAAGGAAATGAGTCCATTGGTGGGGCGCATCGCAGAATGGATGACAGTCTACCTAGACAACCACATTCAGCCCTGGATCCAGAGTCAAGGAGGATGGGTAAGTGGAAAGATACTTACATTTATTTTTTTGTCTGTCTCAGCTTTTTCAATGTGATCACAAGCAGACTTATCCAGTCTGTTCGCAATTTTAGTCTCAAAATGATGTGTCCTGTTGATCAGAGATTTAAATGTTAAAACATTGCTGTGTGAAGTCGATGCATATGCGCCTTGGAGCTACACTTGGTCCAACATTTTTCCAATTTTAAAACTTAGAACTCTCTCTTTGTAGTCAGACAAAGGTCTCAGTTTTAATACTCAGCCTGGGTTTAACATTTAATTTATTTTTTTTGTTAAAGGACTTTAAAGGATTCTACGTTTTGGAAAAGTCAAAACTAGGTGTTATTGATAAGTTCTGTTATAATTTAACGTGTGAGTCTGTTTTGCATGGCCAAATCCACTGGATCCCGTGGGTCCAGACGAGGGCTGTTTTTAGCTCTTGTCCTCTCTTGGGTTTGGGTGGAGATGCTCTAAGTCTGTGGAGGGGATAAGAATGGGAGATAAGATAGCAGAGCTACAAGCACTGGTCAGCTGAATATTGATCTTCAAAGTCTTTTTTTCTAAACCATAACTTGACAGAGTAAAGCAGAGCGCAGAGCAGACAGGGGAAGAGCACATATGGTTTGGAAAAACAGGGGGATGCACAGATTGTTTTCCTTTTGTCTGTTGTTTTTTATTGGTTTCGCTTTTGTTTTCCATGTGTTTTTCCCTTGATCAGCTGTCCAGCAGATGAAAGGCGATCATGAGTGAAGTCATTTGTGATGGTCTTCTGCTTTGTGTAGGCTGGCTTGGTGGCAGGTAATGGAGGTGTGCTGGCCAAGTCAGCTCTTTCCCTTTGTGGTCAGGGCTGCAATCTGATTGGGTGGTCGAGGAGAGTGCGATATGGAAGTCATTGTCTTGGTAAAGGTCATTTGTAACGCTGCTGGGTTTTGTATAGTTGAGAGAACAGACTATTTGATCTGGTTTTGATATCGTTGTTGTATCTAATATTGCGTGTAGATGTTTCTTCTCATTTACTGACTAAACCACATAATGTACACAATCTTTTGTTCTAGGGTGGAATTTGTTTTTCCCTACCAATGACGTTCCTCTTGATTGGGAAGCAAAAGCAAAACGTTGCTTTTAATCT
>JAZGTK010007002.1:4302-19947 GCA_036877625.1 Ambastaia sidthimunki | reverse complement strand
ACTTGTAATCTCTTTTTGTCTTGACTGAGGTTTTGGGGTTGATGTTTTTAGTTTCTTTTTATATGGTTCCAGCTCTCCCCTCAGACCTATGAGTGTGTTTCTTTCTGTTCTATTTTCTGGTGTGCTTTTTAAATCATCTTTATAGCCCTGCTCATCTGTTACTATTTCTGCATTTGTGTCTTGTACATATCCCTTAAATTCTATTGGTCCTTTTAAGTCTACTGTTCCCTGCACTAAAGGCATTTGATTTGCAGTTTGATCGCAGGAAAGAGCATATGGAGGCGGCCTTTCTTCTTTTAATTCATTTATTTTGCTCTCTTTTTCTTGTTTCTCTACTCTCAGTAATTTTATCCCATGCTGTTTAAATAGGGTCAATACCCCTAATTCTTGTTCTCTTTTTTTGTTTCTCTTTTTAGAATTATCATTGGGCTTGTAATTTTTTATTAAGACCTCCATCTCTTTACACTTTCCCACATCAAATGTTCCCTCTGCTGGCCATTTTGTAACCAATTGTTTTGTTCTCTCAGCCCATTTTTTCGAGCATTCCCTTATTGCTTCCTTGCGGGCTGGATTTTTGGACGCCAATAACTCTACTGGAGTGGTCTTTTTTTTAACAATTAGTTTTTTTAGCTTTACTAACTAAGATGTTTTTAATCTAATTGCACCATCAACAGCACTGCTTAAATCACATATGTTCTCACTAATAAAACTTTTTCCATCCTTTTTAATTACCATCAATAAACAACAATAAAATCACTTGAAAACACGTTTACCTGCTGCAAAGAGCTTGTTAGCTCTTAATAATAATCTCAATAGATTTGATATTTTTATCAGACTATCGTTAAATGCAACAATACAAAAATCTCTTGCAAAAACGCCTGTTCTAACTATATTTCCCAGCTGACGTTACTTGTGAAACGCTTATCTTTCTGCACTTTGTTGCTTATACGTATGCAACTTGAAAAAGAAATACAACTTAAACACATCTCACTAGTTTCGTTCTGTTTTTATGGCAGTGATCGACAAAATTTGATTGTGCTTTGCATTCGTCTCTAACGGTACTTGCAAAGAACTTTCACTTGATATATTCAAATTATTGCATTGCGCTGCTAATCAGCATTGAAATCATTTATATCACCAAATATTTATTCAGACTAAATTTTAAATTTTCTCAGAGTTCGACGCGTTCCTGGATCAACAAGGGAGGTGCTTCAGGTAAAAATGTTCGACCAATCACAGTAATAACGTGATATCATCCAGTTTGTGCGCCGGTTTTTCAATCCTTTCTTAGTCATTTAGTTGAGGTTTGCGTTGCACGACAGATACGTCCCTACAAACATAATTGTATTGCTCATTTATTTAGTGGAGGTAAGCACTATTTTACATCTGTCCCTGCTCAACATAATCTATATTGACTTTAATTTCATGACGGATTAAGTATTAGCGCTAATACTCGCTAAACTACTAGTATAATGTGCAAATTGTCCGAACCCCTTCCTATCGGGGCAGGAGGCTGCCCATTTAGCACCCGTGGAGGTGTTTCGTCCGTTGAAACCTTTTATTTGTTAATTTAGCAGACGCGTTTATGCAAATCCGTTTGTATAAAGTGAAGCAAAACATGTTTGTGGATGAACTGGAACCAATGATAGCAGCAACAATATTAATGAGATATGTAGTGTATATAATTCTTTATAAATCATCTGTTATAATACAAACCGTCAATCATCGCTGTATTTAAACAACAACAATAATAATAATTTTAATAATAATAATAATAAAAATGTCTTGTGTTGACCCAGGGACATTATATGGTTGTGTTGACTCAGGGTCATCATTGTTGTAATATGTAATATGTGTGCTACGTCATACGTTACTGTGTGTACCTGCGTGTACCGGAAGTTATTTTGTTTTATGAGCATGTGAGCACCGAGTAAAGATGTTCTTATCAACTCGCAATGCTGTCGAGTAATACTTCAATCATGTGCTGCTGTGTGCATCCAGAGACATCATTCCTTATGGTTTATCTATAAATCAGTCATTGATCAGTGTATTTAAACAACAATATTAATAACAGTAATGAAATATCTTGTGTTGACCTAGGGACATCATTCCCAATAGCTTAGGTATTATAGGATTAACTGTATTTATATTTTTTATCGATAACATTATTTCACTTTCTTCTTTGTTCAGATAGCACTCATCTATGGAGAAAGAAGGGTAAACATTAAATCAAACATTGTCTTTATATAAACCAGAAATTGCACTAATTGTAACATTTGTATGAATGCGTGTTTTGTTTTATTTTTCATTTGAGGATTTTCGGTATCCCCTCATTAACAAGGGAGTCATTGGCGACATTAAATGATGGAATGTGGCTGGATGACATTGTTATAGACATTCAATTGTGGTAATTCTGTTGATGCAAATAAAAACTGCTATATTATAGCTATATAATATTCTTAGCATTAATTTTCTATTTTTAAAAATCTTGCTAGGTCTGTTCACGTTAGATTAGGTCCTCATATGAGGCGGAAATCTTTGATCTACCTAGTGCACTTTTACGCTAAGATAAAAACCAGGTAGGAGTTACTCATATGTTGAGAAATATAAAAATGATCATTACAATCATTACATAGCCAGTTTCACATTATATATTTGTACTGTGAATGATGTATAGCCTCTTATGGCCTTTGAAGAGGCCATGTACTGTACTGTAATTGTAACGAGTGCTCACACACGCGGAGATCCAAATGCAGCATTTTATTAAACAACAACATAAATAAACAGGCAAGGGTCAAAACACCAGCAAACAGGAACAACACAGGTAATCCAAAACACAGAGTAGTCAAAGTCCAGGCAAGAGATCAGGGCAGGCAGCAAACAACAAGAGTAATCCAAGAACAAAGCGTAATCCAAAGGGCAGGCAGCAAACAATCAAAAACGAGAAGGCAGTCCAAAACACAAACCAAGAAACCAGAAACCACAGGAGAGAACCAGCAGCAGCGCAGGTGAGTTTATATATGGTCTTTAATGAGCGTGTACCAAAACAACAACCGTCACACTGAAAACATAATAATTGGTGCGCTACAGTATTATGAATACGATCGGCAGGATATTATGAACATTTTCAGGATATCTGCTCATCTGGAGTAGGTACTGCAGAAATTATTTGGAGTTAAAACGATATTTTTATAATTATGGAATATGTTTGTTTAGCCCCCTTAGGAATGTCATAAACTGCCTCTGTGCTTATAAATATGAATGGTTTATAATAGCGAGTAGCTTACAGAATATAAAGCAATAAAAACAAGGATAAAATCTCTTGATTAAATATTGAGTAATAGTGCATGAATATTAAAAATAATGAATAAAAACGTGGCAGAGGGCACGAAGGACATTTCCTATTAAAATACATTACATAGAAAGTCGTTCTGAGTGACACGAAAAAAACGTGAAATTCGTGTCCATGTACACGAATCAATAGATTAAATTTCGTAACTATAGCACGAACTGCTGTGAGACTGGGTTGAACCACATGAATTACCCTCATCTGTGCAATTGTAGTGGAGTTAAAGATGTCATCAGCTGGACAAAACATGAGGACATTTTTCGTAAAGACTAGTTGAGAATGTTCCTGGATGAGAAATGTATTTACTGGCTACTTATTAATGTATTTTTTTTATTGTTTTATTTACTATTTATTTATTTATTTATTTCAACTTAAGGGTGAAGCACTTTGGACACAAAAGTAGTTTTTAAATGTGACATGTAAATAACAGTTGAAATATTACAGATATTACACATTCTCTGAAAAACAAATATGATTGGTCACTCACACCTTCTAGCACTCGGTTTATTCTCAATAACAACCCTTATCAGGGTGTATTCTGTAACAGCCGGTTGAATGTACTTTTTTATCTTACATATAACATGTCCATTTAAATGTTTGTAATTAAGGAAATTGTTGCGGCTCTTAAAATACTACCACTGGGTATGGCACATATGCAATTGTCAAAACCAATTTTTTTTTTTAATGGGTGGATTGAAGGATGGGGGAAGATGCCCCCTTGGGTAAGATCACCTCCCCACCTTTATTGTTCCCCCTGACCATAGATGACTCTAAATCTAATCTCAACACATTTATTAAATGGCTCTTAATAATTGTGAATTTTTATCAGAACATCAACATTTGTTGAATTCACTTAGATTTGTCTGGAAAGAGGAGGTTTTAAGTGAAAAGATTACACCCTTGGGGTAGGATGTCCCCCTCAAAAATTGGTCAAAAAGCCCCCACTTCGATTTCATTGCTTGTGTTATTATTATTTTATGTAATAATTCTGGTAATTAATAGAGTTAGTATTATTTTTGTGGATTTGAAGTACATTTCATTAGATGTCATATTTTCATTATTCATTATAACTTAAAGGCTAATTGATCCTTTTACAAAGGAAAAAAAATTAAAAAAGATTTCACAAAAATTCACTGGAGACTTATAATTGTGTGCTTCCCTGGAAATTAAGAAGTGGATTACATCAGATGGGGGCGAAAATTGGTGCAAACAAAGAGGTACATATTTATGTTGCATTTGGGTAATTAAACTGTAATTAAATTTGGCTCTGTTGCCATTACAATAAAAAATGCTGCTACTCTTTGTCCTTTACCAGACATGTATATTATTAATCCAGGATTTCTCAGTGTTTAATCGGTTGTGTTGAACTTTTAGGCCTTGCATTTTAATGCTAGACTCCCAGTCTGTGCAAGTGAGTGGTAGCATGGAGGTGTTCCAAAACATTCGAAGGTTTGTATATTGGCCCAAATGTATATATGTAAATGCAGCACATAAAAACATGTTAGTTCACCCCAAAATGAAAATTTAGTAAATTTTTACTTCTTATTTTGTTTTAAACCTGCATGACGTTCTTGTTTGGAACACAAAGAATGACTTTAATATATGGGAGATTTTTCATTGTCATATACAGTATTGATGACTTTAGACTTAAATCATGCAAAAGGACCACAAAAGTAGTTGTGACGAAAAGTTGAGAAGTAGTAGTCATTACTCATACATTACATTCCAAGGCTTATAAAGCCATGCATTAGGTTTGTAATAGTAAGATAATAAAATGAAGATTTAAATTGACAGTAAGCTTGAAAAGTTGATAATCCTCAATGAACAATGATCTTAGTTTCCTAGCTGCCCTGTGAAAGTGTAAAAAGGTTGAACAGGTAGAACGTAAATTAAAGTATTCTGATTGGCTTACAAAGAATTGGACAGTGGCCTACAGACAATTTTTGTACAACATATCTTTATTGAGTTTACACATTTTCCAGAAAAACATTCCCCAAACCTTACCCCAGACATTCTTACATTTCGTAACTTCACACATCTAAAGCTACTTTAATATCTCAATTTTTAACAAAGTCTAAGAACACCTCCCAGATCTCAAAAAATTCTGTTGGTTTCTTTTTTATTATGTATGTAAGCTTTTCAAGAGCCAGACAAATTATTAAGTTTTTCAGCCAAAATCCAATAGAAGGGCAATTGGTATTTTTCCAGCACAGGGCAAAAGACCGTCTTGCTTGTAAAAGACACAAATCAACCAACTTTCTTTCCTTAGTGGGCAGAGAGCAATTATCTTCATACATACTCAATACACACAATTCAGGACATAAAGGAATTGGAGAGGAGGTAAACTGGGAAACATATTGAAGCACTAATTAAATTTAGATTAAATTTATTTATTAATTAGATTAAATGTATTTAATCTTACCAGGGTTATATAAGTTCTCATTACCCAATTATACTGTAAGAGTCTCAACCGAGAATTCAAAGTTTGTGTTTGTGCTTTTAAACAAATTGTATTCCAATCATCTACTGAGATATCCACATTTATATCTTGGATCCATGTTTTTATTTTCAGAGCTTTCTTTATGATTTCCTCTTAGTATGTTAGATAGTTGGGTAATTCACCCCTTAATGTATCAATCTTGCAATGTGAGTGCTTCCAATATCGACATTGGGGGGAGTTGTAAAGAATTCTTTACACATGTAAAAATAAAACTTCTGAGTTGCAAATACTTAAAAAAGTGTTTCTTAGGTATGTGAAATTTCATTACAAGATTATCAAATGACATTAACATATTATCTTCATACAAATCTTTTAATCTAACCATTCCCATATTCATCCACAATTTGAAACCCATATCCTTTTTTGCTAGGCAGAAATGATGGTTTCCCCAGATAGGTGTAATGACACGCCATGTTCAGAGTGCAGAGGGAGCCTCACCTGAGTACTGACCTCGCTCCCTCTGCTTCCTGTTTCCTCATTTCCTGTCATGGACTATATAAGCCATGTGCTCATAGACTCTCATTGCGAAGTATTGCCAGTTATTGCACTGCCTTAACGTTTAGTGTTTACCATTGTCTGATTACTGTTTCACGTCTTTTTGGATTACACCTTTTGGATTGTTTGCCTGGTTCCTGATTGTTATTGTATTTTGACCATTGCCTGCTCCACATTGTTGATTGTTTGCTGCCTGCCCTGACCTGTGCCTGCCTCACATTTATGTTTGTCTGCTGCCTGCCTTGACCATTGCCTGTACCACGTTTCTGATTATTGCCTTGTGTTCTTGGATTTGTTGATAAACCTCGCACATGGATTCAGTGTCGCCTGACTTACAATAGGAGAAAAGCAGGAAAGCACTGGGAGGTCTCCAGAATATTTATGGGCTTCGTACCAGATTACAATTTTATTTTTTACAAATTGATTATTTGTTCTTTTTTTAATTCTTTAAGGGGTGCTGAATATAAAAAGCTATCAAGTGTCAAGCCTTTTGCAGCCAACTTTTCAACATATAACCATGGTACAGCGGCTTCACTAGAGAACCAAAACAATGTAGCCCTTAATTGAGCAGCCCAGTTGTACCAAAAGAAATTTGGTAGATGGAGCCCCTCTCTTTCATAGGGCAGATATAGTAAAGAAAGTCTCAGTCTTGGCTTCCTATTACTCCAAATAAAATTAGAGAGAAGCTTTCTTATTCTTCGAAAAAATGTAAGAGGAGGGGAAAGCAGTAATGATTGAAAAACATAAAAATTTAGGTAATCATCTTAATCACGCTTATTCTTCCCATCAAAGAAAGAGGCGTTGTCATCCATCTAGTCGTCTCTTCAGAAACTTTAACTAACAAAGGTTCATAATTACCCGAACTGATGAGGCTTATTTTAGGGGTTATTTTAATTCCTAGATAAACAAAACCATTCAGAGCATTTACAAATGGATGAATCACCTTAGGATTTAATCTCTCTTGTTCATTGAGAAAAATAATTGAGGACTTATCTTTATTTACTTTAAATTCAGAAAAATTGCCAAACAGGCCAATAAGCTTTAAAAGGGATGGCATAGATTTCCCAAGTTCTGAAAGAAATAAAATGGCATCATCAGCATATAGGGCAATGCGATGTTCTAAAGCTTCTGTACAAATTCGATGAGTGGAAGGGTGTGATCTTATTGCTTTTGCCAAAGGCTCCATAGCTAGTACAAAAAGTAGAGGTGAAAGTGGTGAGCCTTGCCTAGTATCACAACTAAGTTTAAATGAAGGTGAGATTAGACTGTTAGTGAGTACCATTGCAGAAGAATCAACTAAAAGAATTTCCACCCATCTGCGGAAACAGTTACCAAATCCAAATCTTACTAGCACCTCTGGTAAGTACGGCCACTCTAGTCTGTCGAATGCCTTTTCGGCATTGAGTGACAGAATGGCCGTATCAGCGGCCCCCTCTCTCGCATGTACTAGGTTAAGCACTCTTCTAACATTATGGAATAACTTCTTCTAACTTCTAACATTATGAAATCCTTGACGGTTTTTAATAAAGCCATTTTGATCTATATGTATCAATTGAGGTAGTACCCTCTCATTTCTCATTGTCAATGCTTTAGCAATAATTTTGGCATCTGCATTTAATAACAAGATTGGCCTAAATTAACCACACTCCACAGGAGACTTTTCTGGCTTTAAGGTAAGAGTTATGAGGGCACTCCTCATCAAAGGAGGTAGATAATCATGTTGAAAAGCTTCCTAATACATATCCAATAATGGCGGTATTAATTTCTCTTTTAATTCCTTGTAAATATCAATTGGAAGCCCACCCAGACTCGCCACTTTACCACCCCTCATATTAAGTACAGCATTGGAAACCTCTTCCAATTCCAGATTCCTACCAAGCTCAGATCTTGTTTCTTCAGTGATAGAGGGAATATCCAATCCATCTAAAAAGTTATTTTGATTAGAGGGGCTTGTAGGAAATTCAGTTTGATACAGAGATTTGTAAAATGAGACAAAAGTTTCATTAATCTCAACAGGATCTGTCGTGATTACCTCTTTTTAATTACTAATGTAATTAATGGACCTTTCTGATATTAATTTCTTAAGCTGCCAGGCTAACAATTTGGTGGGTTTTTCGCCCTGATCATAATAAGTTTGCTTCAGCCTTAATATACTATTTCCAGCTTTTAATGTGGAAAATTCCTCATACTCTGCTTTTAGGGCTATATATAATAATTTTTGTTTATTTCATTTGGAATTATCTAAATTTATTAACTTCTCTAGATCTCTGATTTCAGTATCCAAATTGATCATCTTTTGTTTAAATTTATTAAATTTAGAGCTAGTATAACCAATCATTTGGCCCCTAATATACGCCTTAAAGGCTACCCATCTAATAGTCGCAGAAGTCTTATCGGTATTTGTAGCAAAGTACAAGTCTATTTGTTCACCAATAAATTTAATAAAGTCAGGGTTCTGCAGCCAATTGTGGTGTAGGCGCCACCTAGGTGAGCCTTTTGTTAATTTTGAATTTGTATAAAATAATTAAGTGGGAGAATGATCTAACAAAACAGCACTATCATATATACAGCTGTCTATATTAGAAAGTAAAGGTGAAGAGGTTTTAGAAAGTGATGAAAAACATGAAAATTCCTTTTTTGATGGATTTAGTGTTCTCCAGGGGTCACATAAATTTAAATCTCTCGCAATTAAAGTCACCTGCTATTATAACTACACCTGGAGAGGCTAACAGTACAAAAAATGTGGGGTTATCCTCATTTGGGCCATAAATATTAAGATTAATAATTTTACTTATATAGGTTCCCTGTACTATCAAATATCTACCGGCCTTGTCTGTGATACTGTTATTTACTAAAAAGGCTACAGATTTATGGATCAACAACATAACCCCTCTAGAATGAGAAGAATAACATGAAGCCAAGGCCTGACCCGGCCATCTTCTTTGCACCTTCAATAGCTCCTCTTTGAGTAAATGAGTCTCCTGTAAAAATACTATTGAAGATTCTAGCTGTTTAATCCTTTTCATAGCTTGTTTAAGCTTAACCATTCTGATCATCCCCCTCACATTCCAAGAGGTGAACTTAAGTCTAATTTGTGATATTTTTCTTTAAATTACGATAGATTGTACATCTTTATATACACACATGTTTATCAGATAATATTTTGATGTGGAAGTTAACCAAAAGAACTGCCCAATTAAGGTAATTATAAAAAACAAACAAAAAAACAAAAACAATGCAATAACTCAAAAATCTGCCATGAACGAGATACATTAGCTGTCCATCCGAACAAGACAGCCTGACCCCCTTGCCCTCCCCACTTTAATACCTTGGGATAAGTTATGTCCCACCACTGGGCCAATGTCAAAAAGGGAGCAGTTAAGGAAACTAAGCTATTAGCTAAAAAGAAAAACAAAACTAATTGGATTATTGTAAATCTCCAAATTATATAGTTTAATTCTTTAAAGAAAATAGATATTTACAATACGTCTAGTTCTATTATTCACTACCCGCATAGGTTACTGTCGTTACAGAAACTATAAAGGTAACAACACTATACCCAGCTGAGATTATGCACATCAAACGTGAAAAGTAACCATATCAGCTGGGCGTTTTTAGATACAGAAAACAGACAAACTTTCCTTTAAATCCTTTATGTTTCAGCTGCAGACAGTATTCCCTGTATGAACTTTTCCGCAGCAGTCGGGTCTTCAAACTCACGGGTCTGACTGATAAGTCAAAAGTTTCGGGACCCATTGCTTCAAACAGCCATTTTTCCAGAAAGGCAACTGCATCCGAATTTTCCACCTTTTCGGGAAGATTAACCAATCTGAGGTTCGATCTCCACGAACGATTTTTAAGATCGTCAAGCTTGCGTGTGAGAAACGTAATGTGCTTAGCTGCTTCTTCCAACTTGCTTTTATCTGATTTAACTGCGTCTTCTATGTTACTAATGCGCTCTTCGGCCAAATCCATACGGCCGGACAAATCTTTTACATCCTGTATTGCGCTTAGAACTCCATTAAGCTTTGTGGCGAAATCACTTCTCGTTAGATCCAGTTTTTGAATCACATCTGACTTTTGGCCAGGGTTGGCACAAGTTGCCTCTCCTTGAGGTACGCTGCGTACGGTATCTGATGAGCTGAGTACTACTAGCATCCTCTTCGTCGTCATGCTCCACATCTGGGGAAAAGTCCAATTTTGGCTTAATTCTGCGTTTTTTTGACAGCATCTTGATCCTTTAATCACCACAAAGAGTTAATAAAACACATTTAAATTGTGTCAGTGAATAAAAAGGATGGTATTCAGGATTTTAAACGCCAGGAGCTCACAAAAAAGCAGCACCTAGTTCCGAATCATAACCATGCCCCGGCCTACAGACAATTTTTAATAGTCTAGGGTCACAGAGATGTGATGTGATCTGATCTAGATGTGAAATTTTAGGACACCTTCACCTATCAGCACCTTCTGCATACCATACCATAATGGAAATTTTGCACGTATTTATAAAGCTCGAAATAATAAGGTTTTATAGTAATAATTGTCATTTTGGGTTTTCAGAATCTGGTGCGCCAACCTGTACAGGGGGGCGACCGCAGACCTTCTTGGTGGTTGATATATGCAATCACCGCCGTGTTGTCGGTGCACACCAACACGTGTCGGTCTCTTAGGTCTGGGAGGAAATGTTTTAGAGCCTGAAGCACTGCTAGCATTTCCAGGCAGTTGATGTGCCAAGTAAGATGGTGACCTTTCCACAGACCACGGGCTGGGTGGCCACTCATGACCGATTCTAGCATGATTCTAGCATAACGCAGCGACCGAGAGCTCCCAGCACTGGGCCCTGTGAGAGGAACCAAGGTTTCCTCCACGTCTAAGGCACGGATACACCGTCTCGTGACCTTGATCATGCAGAATGGATTTCCCCTTTGGGAAAAACCCTTGGTCTTTAGCCACCACTGAAGGGGCCTCATGTATAGCAGGCCAAAAGGTATCACATTGGACGCTGCTGCCATAAGGCCTAGCAGTTGTTGAAACTGCTTTACAGTGAGCAACTGACCTTGTTTGATTCTCGTGACTGTAGCGAGGATCGAATCTACTGGAGCGGGAGACAATTGTGCCCACATCGTGGTCGAATCCCAAACAACACCAAGATAGGTGGTTCTCTGTAGTGGAGAAAGCACACTCTTCTCTGTGTTCAGTCTGAACCCCAGCTCTTTCATGTGGGCGAGGACGACATCTCAATGTTGAATCGCTAACTGCTCTGAGGGAGCCAAAATCAACCAATCTTCAATATAGTTTAGTATACGGATGCCCTGTAACCGCAACGGGGCCAGGGCTGCATCACGCATTTGGTGAAAGTGCGGGGGGAGAGTGCATGGCCGAAAGGAAGTGCTTGAAATTGGTAAGCTTTGCCCCTGAAAACAAACCTTTAGGAACTTACTGTGTTGAGGAAGGATGGGAACATGGAAATAGGCGTCCTTTAGATCTATGATGACAAACCAGTCCTCGGACCTGATTTGGAATATAATCTGCTTCACCGTAAGCATCTTGAACTTCAGTTGTTTGACTGAGCGGTTCAAGAGCCTTAAGTCCAAAATGGGACGCAGCCCTCCACCCTTCTTGGGAACTATGAAGTAGCGGCTGTCCAGCCCTGACTCCTTCAGATGAGGAGGGACCACCTCGATGGCCTCCTTCCTCAAAAGAGTATCTACTTCTTGCTCCATCACCTGAGCCTGCATAGGCCCCACCACAGTGGGGAGAACCTGAACTGGATTCTGTATCCCTGTTCTACAGTACGCAAGACCCATTAAGATACCCCTGGCAGTAGCTTCCACGCTGCCAGGGAGTTCCTCAGGGGTACCAGCCTTTCGAGGCTGGCCTCTGAAATATTCGCTATAAGAGAATCGGTGCTCTGTAACAGATAACCGGCAGAAGACCTCTGATCTAGACTCTCTAGAGACCTCTGCAGAGGTTGCGAGTCTCCCGGATCCACTACCTTTGGGGCAGAGACCGGGAGAAACGCTTGCATGAGGCTGCTGTGCCCTGAAGCACCAGAGGTGGCAGGGTTGACATTAAAGCCTCCGGAGGGCACTGGAGAGCAGCGGGCACCGTATAATGCGGTTGACCGTGCTCAATCCCAGGTGGGGCTACCCTCCGAGGCCCTGACCCACAGTAGTCAGGGCTTCTGGCCCGAAATCCTCCTTGAGGTCATAACAGTCCTCAGATCTTGTTTGGAGGACTTGGGCCTGAGTGTCGCGTCACCCGCACCCTTAATGGGGGAGAACGGGAGCTCTGTTTCTGCATGTCCCTTCTTAATGAGGTGGTACATGGGCGGGGCTGCTCCCGTCTAGCAGCCCCTAGGGAGTGAGAGTGGCGAGGGAGGAACCGTTGGAATGCCTCTGCTTGTTTACGTGCCTCCCTTAACAGAGTCGCCGAACAGGCCAGAAGGCACCAGTAGGGCATCCAGGAGACAGACCCTGTCCTTTTCTTTCAGGGTGGACAGGGTCAGCCACAAATGTCTCTCTGCGGCCTGCCGAGGGCACAGGCACCTGTCCTTGGTGGCACGCAGGGACAGGTCGGCTGTTCTCCTCAGTTCCATCACATCATTAATCCTCTTCAGCAGCTTGGCCTGGTATGCCTGCAACACACCCATAGTGTGCAGGGAAGCACTGGCCTGACCTACTGCCATGTACCCTCTGCCCACCAGCGCTGAGGTAGTGCGCAGCGGCTTGGAAGGCAGAGCCGAAGCCTTTAAGGACGACACCGCATCGGGTGACAGATAGCTTGCAAGCGTCTGTTCATCCCGGGGCATCACCTTGTACCCCTACTCGCTGAGCCCTGCTACGTTACCATAAAGAGCAGAAGCAGGGCTAAAGAGGCGAGCAAAGCATGGCCTCTTCCATGACCACGACACTTCTGGTGTGGAGGTGTTGACTGGCTGCTCAGGAATCTCTCATCTAAAAGACTCCTGCGCTGCACAGCCTGTTTCTCGGTGGGTCAATCGATGTGTAACTTAGCCACAACTCGAGTAACAATCTTCACAAGCTCATCGAAATGGGGGGACACAGCAGGCTCATCCACGCTCTCAATGTCCAGTTCTTCTGTGGACGAGAGGTGGAGAGCTGAGAAACCGCAGTGCGTGCTTTCGAACCCAGGGAAAAGGCAGAGGACCTGATGGGTGAGGAATGAGAAAGGGACTGGCCCGCCTCAATTCCCTCCATCAGGTCCAGTTGAATAAATGAAGCTAACCAGAGCAGCGCAGCACACATGCTTTTAAGCTTCCTGGTCGTGACGTCACCCTGTCTGTGACGTATCGCCCCCTGATTGGACGGATTAAACATTGTGTAGGATATGAAGGGTACAAGTATAACTTTTTTTGTTGTTTTGATGCGGCAGATGATGAATTTAAATTGTGCTATGTGTTGTAATACTGGTGATTAACTATGTGAGTATTGACAATGCAAAAGAGAAGCAAAGGAAAATAAAGTAGAAGAAAGAGAAAGTGAAGAGCAGGAAAACAAAGCAGAAGAAAGAGAAAGTGAAGAGCAGCAAAACATCTCAGAGAGAGGACAAGAGGAAAGCATAGCCAAGAGGGGAGAAATAGAAGGTAGAAAGGAAAAAACATACCTGAGGGAAGAGAAAAGGACAAAACAGCTCAGGGAAGAAACTATACAGTTCTAAGAAGGCTATCAGTGCCAGGCACTAAAAGGAAGTACATAGTCACTGAAGATTAACTAAAAAGAATAATCATGGCAGAAAACATGTCAAATAATTTGCTAAGAAGTCTGATTAGGGTTTGTACATGCTCCATCTAAACTTTACATCTATTTGAAATACTTGTAATTTAGAACAAAGCATTTATACAAACATAGTAACATATTGGTTCCAAAGGTTCGTAAAGAGGATCTCCGCAAACAATGACCGAAAAAAGCCAAGACAAAAATAAGCATGTTCTCTGCCCTCAGTGAAGGGGAGGCCACAGACTTAGCCAAGGAGTTGGGAGCCATGCTTGAACGACATGTCAACCTAGATATGGGTGCAAGTTTTCTCAGTGCGGAGGCAGAGGTTGCAAAGTAAGTTGCTTTGATCTCAAATAACATTTTTTAAACTTGCTTATTGCTTATAAATGTGTCCACTTACTTTTACAGGAATATACTCTGCACTCACCAGTGCTTACTGAGGGAAAAACTGTGAGAGGAATCACATTTTAGCCTGATCACCCATACATTTGGACCACAAGTTGTAGATGTTGTCATCTAATTTTTAATCAGTCAGTTTAAGTAGAACAGGTACAGTGAACTCAATGTCAAATCAATGGTAAATTGTAACAAACATTATTAATCAGTTCATATTTCAGTGTAGTTGATTTAAATAGTCAATAATATATAACTGTTGTAGAACACAAATTCAGACAGCGGACTGGTGTAAAAGTTGCATTGCTTACTTTTCTTAATTTACAGTTAAAGATGCCATTGAAATGCAGATTTCAGTGTCTCATTATTTCCTGCAGCCTGTTGATCATTAGGATGAAAAATTACTTTGTTTTAAAACAATAAATGTAAAAAAAACCTTCTGAGAATCATGTTCACTCAACAAATCAGTAAGTACAAGGTGTTTACAGCGATGCCCTATGATACCTATTGGGCAGCTACAAAAACTTTCAGATGGACAAACTTTGTAGAATAGACCAGGGGTTTGTTCTGATGGAATTTCATAAAGGTACATGTCATGGGATGTAAGATAAATGCTATCCTGCCAGCCTTTTTCCACCAATCTTGAGGCTGATTTAAGTATTTCTCCTGACTTTAAAGAGGCATTTTTTTATTCTTCCAACTGTTTGCAAATTATGAATGATTTGGAAATATACATCCATCTTCTTGAGGAGAATTCTGATACGATCATCCAGCCTACGGTTCGTAATACCACCTAAAAACTGATATTTTAGGCGATGGAAAAATCTAATTGAAAAACAATAGATGTCAGGGATAACAACAGGGATCCAAAAGCAGGTCACAATCTTTATTGACAAAACAAGGCAAAGGGTTCAACAGAAAAGAAAAACCGGCGGGCTCTAGGACCTATCCGGCGCAGGAGCTCGGCACTAACGGCCGCGGCAGACTCGGGAGGGTGAGAGGCTGGACCAGGGAGGCAACTGAGCGGGGGCACAGGCTGGAGGGTGAGCGGGAGTCCGGGCAGCAGCGCGGAGAGCAAACTGAAACCAAAAAACAAACCAGGAAAATAAACAGAATAGACTGAAGTCAGGCAACACCGGACTGAAAGACTGGACAGGACAAGACAAGAC
>JAZGTK010007001.1:0-19947 GCA_036877625.1 Ambastaia sidthimunki | reverse complement strand
ATAGCACATATTAGAACACATTAAAGCAGAGTGGGTTCCAATATGCTAATGTATGTGGAAACTACTGCAATTTGAAATCAATTGTTTTTAGAAGTATTCACAGTGTCTCACAGTTTTGTTGCCAACAAAGTTTTGATTTTTTTGTGTAAAACAAAGTGAACTAGGCTGTTTAAATGCATGCCCACCTGTCACAGCTGAGGCATTAACTTTGATCGTCTACATATTGTAGTTCAGCCCACCTAAACACAAGACAGATGCTGGTTTGAGTAAACAGGCAGAGCACAATGATATTATATTTACATGCATTGTGAAATGTGAGTTTTTGATTTTGTTCTTTTGAATTCATGGCCTAAAACTACAGATATTATCTCACTATATACAGTGAGTGATGTAGTGACGTTGTTGGATTTCATATTATACTCATTTTTCATTCTTTTCAACACTTGTCTTGTGAAATGGATGAGTATTTGTTTCCTTGAGTCATTTATTAGCTTTTGTTTCTGGCAGATGGAGGTATGCCTGAGGTTTGTCTTTATTTAGCTGTTAAATTCTAGCCTGTTTAATTCTGAGGACCTGAGCTCTGCTTGAATTTTGAGGGTTGCTTTTAAGCTGTCAAAACAGCTGCTGCTAACAACAAGTGAAGTCAATTGCGGTGCCAAAGGGGGTGTGTCTGAGACGATTAGGTCTATGAGGATGAAGTGGAATTGTATTAATGGCTGCTTTGACTGACAGGTGGGTGTGGTTAATAGTGACTGGTGTGCATTAAGCCCAGATTGGCCATCTGTGTTATGCCAGCTACAAATCTTCATGATGTGAAATAAGAAATTGTGTCAAAAATAATGTTGAGGTTCAAACTAAAAGGCTCATTTAATTCATGCTTTTGGATCAACATCCTTTGTTGTTTCTGGAACAATATTCCAGACCAAACATAACCCTAACCTTAACGTAAACCTATTTATTTAAACCTTGAAGGACTATTTTAGCCAAAAATTAAGGTTTTGTCATTATTTAATAAATCAGTTCCAAACTCATTTGACTTTCATATAAGTTTCCGATGACCAAAAAAAGTTTGAAAGATAAGAGCTGTTTTTGCATTATGTGTTTCCATAGTAGAAGTCAGGAGGTATCAAAATTTCAATTGCACAAATGTTAATATCATATATTTGTCAATCACATTATGGACATGAAAAAGTGCCACAAAAAATATTGTGTAACTTAACACTGTAAATACCAATAACATAAAGGAGGTGTTAAATGAGAAATTAAATGAGGTTAAATAAAATCTTGTATGTCTTGGTTATTTATTTATTTTTCAGATGATCTGTTGAGTCAATCTGACCTGTTGAGTTTGACCTCTTCTTTGAGGGACAGCTCTGCCTTCTTCCAATCTGAGATCATGCGTCCTGCCAATGACCCCAAAGAGAGAGTTCCGGCCCACCTACGCATGCTCAACGATGTTCTCCGGGATCTAGAAAAAAACTTCCTTATTCCAAACCCACCACCTGGCTTGTACAGGTAACACTTTACCATTCCTCACCTGTGGCTCACAAAACACAAACATGGAACTCATTGCTGCTGAATGTTTGAGGGGTCTGCATCTGTCTTTCTTGATATATTCATGCATAGAGCCCTTATGTTTCAAAAGAAGCACAAAGCGGTGGGAAGAAATTTGGAGGGAACTTTGATACACCGGGAAACAGAGAGCCATCAATTATTGAGTGTCTGGGGCACAGAGAAACTAAATTAAAAGTTAATTTAGACTGCTAGTGTGAACAGATGAAAAGTAGTACATGCAAAACTGGCCCATTTTTCATCAAAATACGAAAACATTAAAGATGCAAATGTTGCACAAAGACCTTTTCCTGCATCAGACTGATTATTCTGTTTGTTCCCATTCAGATTTGAGAAGAGCTTTTGTGTTACAGCTGTTATGAGTTTTTGTTAGTATTTTTCGTTTATGATTTTTACATTACGATGGATATGATGCTCCACAAATTCAGTGTCACAAAATTTCTACATTTATTTTTAGATTTAAGACATTGTTTCAGAAACATCTTAAAGATCACAGAGAGATCGTGAGACTACAGGAATGTTCACACATAAATCAAAATGAAAAAGCAAAATATGATGTACGTTGTGTATATGCTCATTTCTTATTTTCAGAATTAAATTTACATTTAATTTACAGAATTTAAATTAAATTTTAAAAAAATGCTGTGGTGCTTTATTTTAAACTTTTATTGTACAAATGTATTTAAGAAAGAATTCGCCTGTGGGTCTTATGAGTTAATAAAAATAGACATAAGGATTAATTTTCATTCATAATGACAGAGCTTAATTATCACACGATGGTAACAGGAGTCTGTAAGAATTTATTGGCCTATAGTCCCCATGATTCCCCTGAGGGGCTTCTGTGGGTCGATTGACTGAAGTAACCATTATTTAGCCATTGTGCTGATGTCATCACTTTTGCCCTCAGATTCAACATTGCACATCAATACATAATAAAACCTAAAACATCAAGCGTATTTACATGTATACAGTACACAAGCAACTAAAGAACAGCAAATTACATAAAGCAAATTACATAATGCTAGGTCGGACCCTTTAGATTCACGGGGGCCGGGGCCAAAAAACAACTCAAGCTCTATATTAGGAAGTGAAGGGCGGTCTTACGGAGATATTTTCTGTGTCTTATGACCTTCTCGAGGAAAGCGATTTAGATTTCAAAACGACAAGACTTTGGCCAGAATTGTATGATAAGAACATTGTTGCAGGTACACTTACACACACGTACATCAGCCTTTAGTGAATAGAGCTAAATCCTCTGACTGACTGTGATTCAGTTCCCAACTCTGCAGAGTAAAGCGGTGAGCTTCAGCCAAAGTCCTCGACCACTCCCTCTCAACTGCAGGGATTTACAGATGCTGTGTTGTTGATGAGAACCACAGTGTAGCTGAATTTATGATAGAGGGCCTGGCTGGTTCAGCGACACGACACCCGTTCAAAATGGACGCTGCTCTTGTTTGCCATCTTTGGTTGTTTTTCCTCTTTGTGTTTGTGTGAATGCTAGATTTGATCTGAATGCTAGCTGCTAGATCTTCCATCGATCGGCAAGGGCCGCGAGACACCCTAGCGACGCGGTTCTGCTTTGATAAAACGTTCCCTGTTGGTGTTGGTGTCTGTTGGCTTTCTTACTCTGGACCGAAGGAGGCCTGTTATTATCAGAACCGCATGCAATTGTAATCAGCAGCAATCAGCACGTCCTGGAGTGGCTTTTATTAAATTAACAGAAGAGGAAGGGAACAGATGAAATGCAGAGAGCCTCGTCAGGGTAGCTGCTCATTATCTCTCTTTGGGTTCTGGCCTGCGAGAATTAAACCCCATTGATTTTCACTTTTTCACCCCCAGTGTTGTATACACTTGACTCTCTATTTAATAATCAGTTTTATCCAATACACTGGCATTTTATAATAGAAAATGGATTACAATGAGAAGGAAATTGCAGTCGCTCAATGCTCACAGATAGAAGATTTTTTGCCTTATTACGCGGCTCTCTGAAATGCTTGATTCTGATTGGTCGAGCAGTGAGCAGTTTTTTTGGTATAATAGGTTTGCGATTATATGAGGTTTTTTTATTTTTCAATATATCTGTGCATCATCCTTAATTTAAATGCTACAGGTTCACACAGAGTCCATATTTTAGTCAGATTTGACCTCAAATTGAGCTTTCTGACACAATCTAAAATGTTAAAAATAATCTGTCCTGTAAACTTATGACATCACCATCCATTCATCCATGTGACATCATTGTTGTGCCATAATTGAAGTTGTTTAAGTAACCAACATCAACAGACATGCAAGATGTGATGTATTATGGGAAAAATGGTGCTCACGTGAGCTCTGGAGGGTTTGTTCCTGCAGCTAAAACAAATGGCGTCGTTCAGCTGGCATGGGACAGATGATATCTGGACTCATGCGGAGAGCTCCGCCGCTTACGTTAAACTCGATTTGTAACCGCTGAGCAGGAGAACTCTTTCTCCATTAAAACACAAGTATGTGCTGCTACCAGGAATCCCAGATCAATATCTCAAAGACTTCCTGGAGATTTCTATAAAAAGACCTCCAGCAACAATTGGTGGAGAACTGGAATCGTAAAAAGGGGGCGAGAATTGCGCTTTGTGATTTAATAGCCTGCAAAACTGTACAAGATGTGACATATTTATGGTTGAACAGGTCTTGCTTTGCATCTAAAAATGTAACGCATAATTCGCGGTTGTGCTTTTGGTGAAAGTGTGATTTTATGGCACAGTTGACAGAGCAGTGCTCACAATGATGTAGAGCCACTTTCTATACGATAATACTTTTACATTGACTCACAGGCCCAAACAAAAAATGATAATTCATTTCCTGTGGAAAGGAAGAGAATGTGTTTGAGATTTACTCCAATCTAAATCTTTTACTTTATATAAATCACATTGATTCAATACTATGAGGCCACTCATGCAAACCAAGAAAAAATACAAGCACTTTAGCCAAACTGTATGATTTTACTGCATTGAAATTATACTTTATTGAAAGTGTTTTAATTTTGTTGAAATGCACAAAAAGTAAGTTTTAACTTGTCTGTTTTTATAACAGTGATAGGAGAGCTCACTAAGGTCTCACTAAGACCCCCCTAGGTCCAGGGTTGAGGGGGGAATCCATAAAAATGTCCAGACCCTGTAAATCTAAGCTACAACCCTGTTACAAGCAGAAAGTTTATTATATAAAATTTATATAAAATTTGTCTTTTGAAGGTCAAAAACTCATTCAACTGACCTGTTTACAGACAAAAAAACGGGCTCATTTATTTTGCTTGCGTGTGTCAAGCTGGTTAAAACACACAACAAAATCGATGTGTGACCCTGAACCATACAGAAAATGCCTCAAAGATATTGTAATTCAAAAGTTCAAGAAATTTCTCAGTACAAAACATTGAAAACATATAAAGATGTTTCAAGGTTTCACAAAGACATATTGATTTTGTGACTTGACTGCACTCTGTATGTATCTATGGTGTTGTTTCTTTTGAACATGTTTGCTTATAAATAGATGACAAAATATAGAAGTGCTTTATCATTTATTCACTCATTCCGTTTTGTGTTGTGTTTCATATCCTAAATCTAATATGCAAACTTGGTCAGGCTGTATGTTACCTGGGAATCACATTAAAAATATACTGAGGAATTAAGTGGAAGTTAACAGAGCATTAGATAGACTTTGGAATATGTTTTCTGTATTCAGCATTGCTAATAATCCAATTCTCATAAATATTGTATACCCCATCAATGCAGACCCATTCATATCTATTTCTGTGTTTTACAGGAATATTCTCTACGGCTTGAGCAAACAAAATCCACGCTTTTCCATTCTAAAAGATGCTCAGGAGGTTCCCTGGCACAACAGCATCAACCGGTCCCTGACACTGGTGTACCACGCCATCAGTTCAGCTGAGAACCTGGTACAAAGTGGACTTGACCTCTTCGAGATTGACAATGAATGAGAATCTCACAATGACATCTTAAAAGAAACCTCACTATGTCTCAAGACGGCACAGACTCTGGGATCTTATGTTGGCACAGAGGGTCAAGAGAACTCTGAAGATACTTTGAAAAATTAAAGGACATCTCGGACTCATACATAAGTGCACTATTAACCTGAGGTCCATGTCTGAGGTATCTGAAGTATGTTTCATCAGGCAAATGAAAAGTTATTGCAATAATGTTCCGAAAATGGCTCAACCCTTGTGGCTTCTTACAGTAGGCTGGAAATATTCATAAGAAAAGAGCCAGGCAGCACCACATGACATTTTGTACTGAATCTAAACACCAGCAGGTTTATCTCAAATGTTTCTTGTGTCACATAACCCTGATTATGATTGGAAGTCAGCACTCAAAAGTTCTTTAAAAAAAAACACTTGATGTTTGCAAAAGATACTTTTCAACTTTTCAAATATCTTTTATTTCCTTAGCAATACTAACACAAGTCCACCTTTGTAACGATGGCAAAAGAAATTACAGAGAACAGAAATTTGCAGCTGATACAAGTGTCAGATAGGCACCTCAAAGCAATGACCTTTGGATAAGTGGAAATGAAATTTCATTGCAGTTCAGTCTCTTGGTCTTCCTTTGACTTGATTTCATAATGCAACAGAGTAAAATAAAAACGCTAACACAAACTGTGCTAATATCTCAGGGGCTTGTGTTTTAGAAATTTGTAGATAGAATATAATAGATTTATAGAAAAGCAAAGAAATATTTGTTTCAGTGTTCCAATGCTGTAGAGACATTTTAAGTCTTGTACACTTTTTAAGTGAATAGGAAAAACGATGAAGGTTTAAAACAAATACTAAGGCTACATCTGCTCTAATCCAGCTGCATTTGAAATTAGTGTTTTGATTTAAAGGTGTTCATTGTCCACACTAGCGTTTTCCAGAAGTTGGTCATCCACACTGAAACATCTGAAAACGCTTCCATGTACTGCACACTACAAAAAATGTAAGCGACAGGCATCATTTCCATCAGACTTATCCATCAAAATGAATAAAAATGCGTCATCATTTTCAAAAGCTTCTATTTTCTCAATCCACACAAATTTATCCACAAATTTATATTGTTTTCAAAAAGCTTAACAAAAGGCCTGTCTCAGTGTGGATGAAAAACCAAAACACAGAGAAAAAGATACATTTTCAAACAAAAATGTATTAGTGTGGATAAAGCCTATCACAGGATTACAGCCTATTACAAACGAGTTTCAGGTAATAATTTTTTTGCTAATAAGAAAAATGCACTGGCAATACAGTAGTGTTAAAAAGTGGAGTAGAAATATGAACGAAAAACAGTCATAGAACAGGATTAGGGTTAGTTTGAAGTTCATAAGCCAAGAAGAGTGTAAATGCAAATAGAGGTGAATCTTCAAAAGGTGTTTAATGAATTGCTAATGAATCTGCTGTTCTGATTGGGTGACATTCCACCAATGAGAACCCAGCAGGTAGACAGGGAAAGACTTGGACAGATGGGCTCACTTTATTGGCTCAAACAGTGCAGGTTTGTGATGTCATAATGGACTATATAAGCTTATTGTCTGCGTTGCAGCCCAATAATAATTCAATGTCTTGAATTTGATTCCAGCAGCCAGTGTACTTGTTCTCCGCATTTGCACTAATGTTGTTTCTCTGGTAACTTTTTTGAGGGGAAATTTGGTTTTTAAGAGTTGTAATTAATAACTTCCCTTTTACTTACTTAGATACTTCACTTGCTTTTTAAATATGAAAACAGCTCAATCAGAAACAAAAGATTCAGGGAATTTAGATACAAAGGAAGCTTTAATTTATTTATGTGCCTTTAAATGAGTCATACATGCTTTTCAGAGCAGCAATTTGCACTCAGAGATACAAATACCAAACATTTACCAAAATATCTTGTGCTGTGGTAGTATTTATTTATAGCTGTTTTGTGGAATTGTTCTTTCAAAGGTTTGCAAAGTTAGCAAAACAACAAACTTTTTGTTAAAGGCTTTTTTTCTTTTAGATAGCTGAGCTGTTTTTATTCTCTTTGTTTTTATACATTTAGTAAAGCCCGCTGTCATGTAAAATTTGTGTTGTCTGCTTTTAAGAAAATAATGAAGAAACTGTTTCAAACATACATGTAAATAAGCAAATAAGGAGAGTATGTGTGTAATACTGTGTGTCCTCTTCTGCGGTCTTACAACACTGAACCTTATCCAGAAGAGTCCAGCTTCTATTGCACTGACCTAAAACGAACTGTTAAACTGTCACCCTGTCCATACATGTTCTTATTTTATACATGTTCATGTATTTATTTTATTTCCTGAATGTAAATACTGATCATTTAAACCAGATTATTTTCAGGTTAAGTCTTGAATCTTGAATTTGTATTGTGGAGCATTTGTACTGTATGATTTTTACATCATGTGAAATCTCTCCATACCGCAATTGCAACATGCATGAGGTTTTTGTTTAATTCAGATTAGAATAGAAATTAGATTTAGATAGATTTAGAACAGGATTAAAATAGAGTAGATCTGAAACCCTCTGATGGTCTAAATAACAGGTGTTCTCAGTGTGATAACAAAGCAGAAATACTACACACATGTATAGTGTTTTAGATATTAGGTTTATACACTTTTTATGCCGGTACTGTTTAGATACTGTCATCAATTTATACTGAATGAGTATTCATGTAAATGCGGTGCATGTCAAAAGCATTAAGTCACAAACTCTGTGTTCAGAACAAGACCTTCCACTGGACCATAATTCATTTCAGTGTGTTTGATGACACGCACTAAATGACATTTAAGTGCATTCATTGTCCCACACTAAATGACATTTATGTTTTGTCTCAATGGACTACAGAGGTTGAATCCAGATTTCCTTTTACACCCAGTGGGGCATTAAATATAACTGCTTTGTCTTTAGTTTGATGTCTTGTGGGCCTGCATGGGTCAGAAAGCACTTAATGGATGGACAATATGAACACGCTGTGACTGTTTAAATGGATGGAAGGCTTTATCTAATTCGCAGTATGCTGGAGAAAAGATTTTTTAAATGGGGGGTGATATAATATGATATTCAAAATGCACTTAAGTGGAATAAGGGCGGAGCGCTTTTTCAATGCATGTTTTTTTATCATCTGCTGAATTTGTATGCGCTGAACACAAACCAATCCTAAGGCAATAAAAGCACCAGTGCTGGAGTAACATCTGTTTAATTATCATGCTTCTTTCATTTCTGGATGAAAGGCTGTTTTATGCCACCACCTTTAAAATGATAATTTGCCTTTTTGGTCAAGTACACTGTAGATGCTGTTTATGACAGTGATTATGTGATTATGGCAGTGCTTAGAAATGCCTCAACTTTATAACAATGCAAACCTTATTACTCTAAAAAGTTCCTGTAATATAATGGTAAAGTACTGGCCACAGAGACACCAGCAATACATAAGACATTACAGTATTGATTCATACTGTAAAATAACTTTTTTACTGTAAACAACCTTTTACTGTAAAAATTGCAGTACATTTCCGTTATTATTTACAGAAACATTTTGGTTAGGGTGTTGCCAGTAGATTAAATCACTGCAGTCATAACTCCCAGAGCAAAGAAAAGGTCACAGCCAATTTTAAAAGTCTTTGGGGAGAGTTTTAAAACTCTAATGCAAACCTGTAAAGATCTTTGATTTATCATTCAATTGCTCTAATAAAGGGGCAAAGTTTATTAAAGATATTAAAATAGAATGAAAAACATGCTCATGGGAATTGGTATAACCATGAGTTTGGAAACACCATGATAACTTTAAATAATAAATAATATTGTAAAACAAACACTGTAATAATCTAGTCAGCATTATATATGATAATGGATTAATTTATTAAACCAACAACAAATATTATATTGTTTATTAAAGCTAAATTATAGGCATTTAAGTGACAGGAAACTCTGGAATTTATCCCTGCGATGGTCTTTTAATGTTTTATTTCATTTAGCAAAATACTAACACAATGAAAAATTAACTTAATGTGTAATTGTTTGATTTATTAGTACCTTCCATAATGTGAACCGCAGTGACATTACAACGCGTTCAACGCCCCTCCACGCGCATGCGCGTTATCACCAAGCTTCCAGTTTGGTAAGCACGCGAGCGACGGAACGGAGGAGAAAAGGAGAAAAAATTAAAATGCAATGATGGCGACAGCTGCAGAGGAAATCTGCACCAGCCGTGCCATCTCAGAAAGCACTGACACCTCCGTGTCTTTCAAAAACGCAAGGAAACACCAGCACAGACCTTGGAAACTGAGGTTAATTTATCTGCAGTGCTGTGAGTATCGGGGGAGAGAGATGCGTTCGTGTTTAAAGCATCACACGCCGATTTCATGCAAAAGTCTAAATCGTTCACCCCGCACCATATCATTGAGTTGAACGTTTAACACCATATTACATCATTGACAGAGCACCAGATGTCTTTGTATCTCTCCTGGTTATACGCGTTGTTCAGGTCCATGCTGAGAGATCTCTACAGTATGACGTCATTCTCCTCCGCTGGCTATTCTGATGTGTGGATACGCTCCACACGTTCACATGCATGGCAGGATTTTCTGCTTGTTTTAGTAGAGATGAGTTATTATTTGATAGATCTTTCTCACCGTGTCTTGATTCGGTTGTTTGTGCCTCAAACTGAACGTTGGACCTGACGAATTGCGTTTATAATGTCATGTTGCTAAACATAAAAACACTTACAGACAAACGTCTGGACAAACCTTGTTGTTTGTTTGTTATTGAGATTTTAAACATTTCAGGATGATAATAGGCTTATCATAAAGGAAACTATTAAGTAATACAAATATAGAATGATATAATATAGTATGCATCAGACAGTCAGTGTTAATGTCAGGAGAAATATAAACCTGCTTGTGTAACTGGTTAGGATTGCATGTGATGTTTTGTTTGAGTAGAAAGCTTGCAGATGTTGTGTGCTCATAAGTGTAAATTATTTGTGCTAACTTATTTGACAGCTGAATAAACCTATTAGGCTGTTTTTATAGTTAAACTGCTCAGAACGGTAGCATAATGACCATCAACCAGAAGCGTGTGTGTATACTAACAGTGTTGTTTATACAGGATCAGGCATAATTTTCATTATGTTTTCAATATTTCGCCTGTTTTATATCCCTAAATGGATTTTAGCAAGCCAATAACACAATTACTGTCTGCATTGTGATTTTCGGAAATGAGGTTTATAGTGCAAGTACATAAAATTCAACAACCTTCCATTAATCAGAGCTAATATGAGAGACCACAAGGAACTGCATTAACCAGCAAAAGTTCTGCGATACCCAGATTAAACGGCTGGGCGAGGATGTTGCTTGACTCGGCCGATCGCCATGGTAGCTGATATCTGTGCCATTAAAACGCCATCATAGTTACTTTGCTACTGCTGTACTCATTGTCATCCATCATTCTGACTCAGTGTGGGCATAATTTAAATCTGTAAAGGAGCTGCCCCATAATTCAGTCTTCTGTGAGTGTTTCAGGCATTCCGTCAATTAATCAAATCCGTCCATTTGCAAGTTTTTCCGAAATAAGGACTTGTTCTCGCTGTTATTTGCTGGCTCACGGCTGTGATGAACCTCTTTCATCTCTCAAATTTCATCTCCTGGCATGTGGTATTATTATTACACAAACTCATATCTCTAAACTGAGAGTTGGTTCAGGGCCTGATGACGCTGCATTACAGATAATAAAAGTTTTCGTTGTTTTTTTGGGCTAATATCACTCCTCGATGATGAGAATACCTGGTTTGTTGTACTTTGAGGCTGATAAAGAAAGCTTCAAGGATCATTTTTCCATTTTAACAGTAAGTGTTTATTCCGCGATAATATTCGCGCATCTGTAACTAATCCTGCCTAAACATTTACACTGTAATTAGAAAATCAAACGCTATCTGTAGTGTCAGCGAAGTCAATTTGAACTTTTCAGTTTGGGTTTTCATTCGTGACTGCCTCAGTTTTGTACTCAGCAAGAGGCTAATCTGAAGCATCTTATTAATATGCATCAAAGAGCTGTGGCATCATTTTTATAATTAGGGCAGAGGAGACGTGTTTGTGCTCTGAATGTTTTTTTCGCTGTTTGGTTTCACAGTTTCTCCAGCATTACCTCGGCTGTCTCCACACTAGCCTGTTCCTTAATCCTTAAAGGTGTGATGCTGGTGTTAAAATACTTTTACCCATCCCAGTTTAATATGCACAGACTACTCGGGGGTTGATTTTAGCTAGAAGTGTGTTGACAAACACTTTTTTTGTGTTTCGTATGTATGCCTTTATCGTTTCTTTCCTGTGAATGCATATATTTACTGTAAAGCACTCTGAACACTGTTTTTTAAGGTGGTATATAAATAAAACAAGCCCTGCTTGTTTGCAACCTGTCAAGCCCAGCAACTGGCTTAATCTATAACATAGGCTTTGGGCGGGGTCATTTCTTTCACTGACCAATGACAGATGGGGGCGTGTCCAGCCATCTCCTCACATGTGCTGATCTTGACTTGAACCTCATTTATGTCCAAAATATATTAAGGTTTCAATGTAAAGAGAAATAGAGTTTCCTGAGGAAAGCAGTAAGGATGCTGTAAGTTTATCTGTTATAAGAAGACCAGACATTTGAATGGCTTGATTTGGCAGATATATGTGTCTCATGTTAAAGTTTTATATTGGTGATTAGGACCATATTGTGTCCATGTATCTCTGCAGACACCCTAACTTGTGTGTTTGTTTATTAAATACTTCGGCTAATATAATTATGCTTTCAGCTGTCATTAAGAGTTCATTAGACACACACTTCTTTAAATCAACATATCATAGCAATTTTATTTTATTTTGTTCATGGAAAGTGCCTGTTATTATTTTACCCAAAGTACAAAAAATTGCTTCCCTATTATGTGAAGAACACGGATGTATTCATTTAGTTTATGTTAATAACACAAGTTCTGTCTCCACAGATTTCTTAACAATCGCTACAATACTGGGGACCGGGATCCTGGGTATGTAAAATCTCAGTATGTCATAAAAATGACATTACACTGAAATCAGCTGGTCTAAAACACTTAAGATCTGCAGGTGATTTAATTTTTTTAATTAACCATCGTAAAGAAATATAAATGTGCAAAGTGTCTCTGAGGTGAAATAAAACTCATGTCTTAGACCATTACCAGGCAAAATGAAGTTCAGTGCAATTTCTCATTGGGTTCTTAGCAAGACTGTGTTCTGTTTTGTTAATGATATATCCAGGTTTTACGTTCTGAACAGTAGCAGATATATATTTATAAGAAACCACAATTACATGGTGCATTGAATTTAACTATTCTGTTTTCAGTGAGATTTAATAGCTGTTAAAATGACATTTCTTTTTCTGTTTTCTCATGAGTAAAATCAGCGTTTATCTAGCCACAATAAAATTACAACCATCAAATATTGCCATCTAGAGATTAATTCTTATATATGTTAAAAAGCCTCTAATGGCTGAATCTGTTTACCATATTAAGGCCCTGCAAATATATTTAGAATTCAGTAGCATCGGTGTTAACAAATCCATCATTGTGTGTTTTTATTGTGCAGGACTGCCTGTATCAATAGCTCGGGCTGGTCTGGTACCTTTCCTGATATCTTTTCTCATTGGATTTCTGATGCAGGTAAGATGTTTGTGGGATTGTTTGTATAATGCCCCCCGTTGTGTGTTTTTCCGTCTTGCTGTGAATTAGTATTCGTTTGAATTGTCTGACATTGTTTGGTATTGTGCGTGATGTTTTGATGTTTTGTGACAACTTCGCATTTTAAGGATTATTTTACCCCTGCGTGGTAATAGACTTAGCATTTCAAAAGTGACTTGGTTTTTTGAAACAGCACTGGTTCTTTTGGTAATTATAAGTTGGCTGTCTTTGTTTTCATATTTTCGTCTTGGTCTTTTGAACCTTTTTCTGACATTTGATCGAGTTGATTTCGACTTCAGGGAATCTGCAATTCTGAACTTGCTTTTTGATGAAAGTATGACACTGCGGCTGGTATTTAATTTGTTTGACATTTAAGTGAGACTTATTGAAAAAATTGTTGCAGTGTTTTTCTCGTTTCTTCTTTGAAAACTTGAAAACAGTTTTTCTGCTAATTGCCCTGGACTTTGCCTTTTGCCGCCTTTTATTTATAGCTACTTTTCCCACCTATAGTAGTTATGCACCGTTTGCCCACTTGATATCACTTTGAGAATAGTCTTTTGTTCTCCATTTTCAGCACAAATAGTTAGTTTAGCAACAAAATATGCATTGATAATTCAATTGCTCTAATTGAATGAGCTCGGCTCTGAGCTGTAATGAGTCGCCCCACATGAGCTCTACACCCACAGAACTCTGCAGAAATATTTTGGATAATTTCATCGTGTTTTCAGCTTCCATAAAAATGTAGTACTGTGATTCCCTCGGCACTGTTTAATGCATGTTCATCTGTGTTTCAATCCATTCCAAAAAATTAGCACAGAAAATGCTAAGTCCACAAATTTCAAGTCCTGTAATGAGTAATGTGAATTCATTCTCCTGTCCTCAGGCTTTGCTCATATACCTGTTTGTAGATTTGCTGCAGAGATGTCGTTTAGCTCAGCAAGAGGCAATGAAGGTAAAAACAGTCACATGACAGTCGGCCTTTACAAATGCGTGTGGATTATATGAACGTTATATGAATGTAAAACAATGTTAATGCATGTTGGAACATTCAGATCTTACTGTAAAGAGGTTTAGGAATTTGATCACAATTACAAATAGGGCAATGCAATACATGAAATCAGGTTACTGGTAAAATTGTAATTGTGTACGTTTCTTGTGTCATTCTGTAGTCCGGGGAGACAGAGAGAATCTCATTGGAGGATGTCGGTTCTGACGAGCATCCAACACTTAATACAGAGGAGGAAGAGTATGGAGAGGAAGTGGAAGGGGCAGGTAGGATTCTTTTAAAAAGTCATTTTTATTATAGCACAAGTTGAAAAGCACTGTTGATGTCATATAATTATTAGGTGACACACAGTTGGTGAGCCATGCATTGCAATGTGACAAATCTTCACTCTGAAATGTGTGTTAGATAATCATAATCCTATCAGTACACAGCAGATTTATTAGAACAGGTGCTTTTGGCCCGTGTGCTGTTTCCTGTAGCACAGCTGAATTCATTTGGTCTCACCACATGATCAAATGTTAAGCAGTAAAGTGAGTTTACGTGTATTGCACTTTTTGGAATGTTGTTTTATGGAATGTTTACATATCTGCTTTTATATTTTACAGTGAGTGTAATTCAAACTGTTGCTGAATTATTACTAACTATTATCATTCATTCATTCATTCATTCATTCATTCATTCATTCATTCATTCATTCATTCATTCATTCATTTACAAGATGTAAGTTCTAATTTATATGTTTAACTAGCCACAGTGTAGTACCTTCTGGGGTATGTGTGCCCATGGTTTGCAGTTACCTTAAAAACATGCCATGAAAAAGCCAGAGGCAACTGTGGCAGGAAATAAACCCCAAAAGATGTTTAGATATATGAAGGAGACAAACCTCGTGAGGAGACGAGACTTAGCTGGAGGAGCCCGTCCTCATCTGGCAAGCCACACATTACAATTTGGCTTTGAGAATGTTTAATAATACCCGTTCCAAAAATTTCATCCCATTTTAATACATAATTTCGGAATATTTTAGGATCTAATATCCTGCTCCGTGGCTCTGACTCCTAATGAGTCTTTAGATTACCTGTACCAGGGTCTTATTACTAAAGCCAATATTACAATATAAAAAAGCTGTTTGATAGCTTCAGAGTTTATAATGAGAGCTTGAACCCTGAAACTAAGTCCCTGGAATTCATTTTTCATTCCTCTTGTTTAGAAGCCAATGCGCTGTGGTAAATGTAGCTGTAGCGCTAATTAAAAAAGTCTTCGCGTTTGTGTTGTATTTGTCTTCGCTCGTGCTGTTTTCCTGCTGTTCAGCTGGATTTGCAGGGGATGGTGGTCTACGTAAAACAGTAAGAAGTGTATCAGGGAAACAGATGGCAGCTGTATTGTTTCTTCGCTTAAAGGACCACAGAGACTGTTAACAAATCCAGTTTGGAGAGAAACGTATAGACTACGCTAAAATGCATTGGTATTATTGCTAACTAATCAGGGCTCGTCTTGGCCCACATGAGAGAGACATTAAGTATTTTTGACGTGAGATGGAGGGAGTAGACAGCTAATGAAGATGAATGAGGCAAAGAAAGAGGCCGGCCCTGTCAGAGGGGATGATGGGTGAGAAGAAAGGACTTCCTGTAAATGACAGGAAATCATGGGCATCTGACACAGACACATTCATTGAAGGGTCTTTTCACTGACTGACCCACATGTCACTGAAGCAAAACACTGACATCTGTCAATGACTTAAACTTAATGACACTTTTCTTTTGTCTTTTGAGTATTGAAGTTTTTCTATACATGTAGCTCAACTGACAGAGCATCGTGTCAGCAGCGCAAAGGTTGCGGGTTCGATTCCCAGGGAACACGTACTGATAAAACGTATACCTTAAATGCACTGTAATGCATTTGCATTAAATGCACATTGTCACTGTATACAAGCGTCTATCAAATGCATAAATGTAAAAACAAATGCTTTTCTCCATATAATGACAGTGAAAGGTGACCGGGGCTGTAAAGACAAAAAGAAAGTGTCATTTTTGGGTGACCTATTTCTGTGGGACACAAACAAGAGCAAAAGAAACCGTTTTAGCTCTGCTTCAACAGTATAAGCCTTGTTGTCCCTTTTATTTACTCTATTTCGTGTCTATTGTCCATCTTGTCTCATATTAACGATTAGCTTTCATCTTTCTGTCTCTATGACATGATTTCTAATTTAATTAATCTTGTCTTTCAATTGCAGTGAAACACGGCGTTGACATGCTCCTATTTCAATAAGTAATTCTTCAACGTCCACCTCCACAAATTACTCTGACAGACTGATAGCCTACGACCTCATTCTCAGACTGGCAATTCATATTTAAGCATGACTGTATGTGCTGACATGCTAATTAAATACAAAGTTTTCGCTGACTGGACACTTAATGGTATCTTCATATACACAAATGTGAGGCCATTCTAAACTTATTGTAAACACAGCTTATGATTTACTAAAGGTTTTGGTGTAATAAAATAATGTAAGAATTTATCTTTTAATGTAGGATAACATATTTTAGATGCTCAGAATGTACCGATGTAAATGTTTAGATAGTGCTGAGAAGTCCAGTGATATTGATAGTGATATTTACAATTACCACATGCAATTTTTTTTTAAATTAATTAAATATTTGTATAATTATTATTAGTAATCCCCGGAACCACACATGCAGTTTTGTTAGCTTACATAAATAACTATTAACCTTTTTTCTGGGTTGTTACACATTAAGTCACTTATTCATAAAGTTGATATACAGTTAAGCATGTAAATTGCATTATTATATACATAATATTACATACATACACATTATTATTATTATAACATAAGTTGGTAGGCCTACACAATGAAATTGTCAGTATTTATCTTAGCAAACTTTCTTTTCTCTCTCTTACTTTCTAAATTTAAAATGGTGTACTGCACAGAGCCTGTTTCATTTTCTTCAGTTACATCGTAATTAAATACTTCTGCTGTTTTTCCCCTGAACCTCCACTCGCTTAGCGTTGATGAAATTTCCCTTTAGACATGTTGTGATGTTCTTTGATGTGAAGCAGAATTCAGTTATAGCACTTCATTTGTTTGCGCTGAACAAACTTAAATCAGCAGTTTAATACAGTGTGCAAAATTAACTGGAGAACTATCGTTCAAAATAGCTTCTGCTTATATATCTCTCTGTAAGCTTAATGAATGACTTCAAATGTTAAACAGTCGGTGTTTTGTAAAGATAAGCATTTTATAGAAGTAGATGTGACTGTGGCTTTATTTTGTACTTTAGTCAAGATGACAGACAGCTGAATTAACAGAAACACTGTTTGATGTCACAAATGCGTTGCGTATTGTTGCTTACATGACAGACTACGGCTCAAATCAGACGTTTAAAAGCAAATTCTCTTGTCACTTTTTTATATGGTTATTATTAATGCAATGTTTGCCCTAAGAACACCAATAGTCTGGTAAAATACACCACTGCTGTTGTTTAGGCTGTTTTATCTATCTGGTAATACTTTTGCATATTGTTAAGCTAATGCTAATGTTAATGCTAACGCTGTTATTCCATTTTAATGTTTTAACGTTTGATTTAGGATCTACTAAAATGTATATTTTAATATATATATTTAATATATTTAAATATTTTTAACCATTTTAACACAGTGCTTTGGATGCACTTAATATTTTTTTGTTGATTTGACAAGTATTCATACATCATGCATTGTCAGAAATAGGAGTTTGTGGTCTGATAAGTTCGAGAGCTTCTGAATGCTGTTTGCAGAATCATTCATATCCCAGTAAATCCCCCACAGAGCCCAACTGAGCCCGGCGGTATATTCCTTTAACGCTCCATCAAGGTGCCTTTCATGCCCATCTCTGCTATTATACTCATAAAATGCCCGAAATTAATAACCTATCTGTGTTAATGCACTTTTAAATAAAGCATTAATGCTAAAGATTTGCTTTATTGCTGCAGGCTGCGCGAGTGCGCCCAGCACTATTTCCTGTTAGGGCCCTCCTGAATTTATATGCGAGGTTGACAGTGTCATCAGATAGGTTTCGCAATGCCCTCGCATTCTATGATTCAATTAGGCTTTCATGCCTGGACTGCACGCTTGGCTCGCTTGGTTTGATAAGAAGCCCATTAAAAAGATAGATGTCTCTAAGCACAGTAAAAAAAGATTCCACGCTGCAGTCTGCTTAGCGCCGAATGCAAAACTGCATGTTTCAGAAAATGCGATAAAGACTTGATATGCATTCATCATTGCAAGAATTTAACAATAACATTTGCAACAATTTTCTGCACGCCCTGCCAGACACGCAGGGTAAGTCTGGTGAGATCAGCTGGGAGTCCGATTTTCATTTTGGTAAATTCGATTGATCTTTCAATAGTGTAAACGAGGTGTGTGCAGCTCACAGTTATAATTTAGATTCACAAGGTGAAAGAATATTAAAAATAGTACGCTAGACTCTGCACTTTTCTCACAAGACTGTTTAGTCTTAAAACTGAAAATGTGTTTTTTTACTCTAAATTATTACTTATGCATTTCATTTAAAATATGCACGTGCAAAATAGTAAAAATATTAAAAATTTGTAGTGTGAAATTACTGTACTTTATTTAAAAAAAAACTTAGTCTTTCAAGACTAATCCTACACTAATCCTAATTTCAAGACTAAAGCGACTAATCCTGTTTACACAATTTAACCACTTTACACAATTTATATGACAGATGTTGAGTTATCTTCCCGTATTATCTTTTCTTTAATACACTTCTGACAGTGATGGGCACATAAGTACTAAAGTCTTCTCAACGGCTGTTTTTTCAGCATTGTTCTGGCAAGCTGATTCTGATAAGTAAAGTTCTAAATCTGCAAAAAATAAAGCAACGTAAGCAACAGTAAATACTTTTAATTAAGTGCATTGTAAGACATTTTGTAAAGAAGCACCTGCAAAATGCATTTTATTTTAAAGTTTTGCATTTTATCAGTTCAGGTGGGGGAATTGAAAGTGACCTTGGCATTGCCAACACTCAGTCGCAGAGAATAAAGTTTAGTTTGAAGAATTTTGCTTGGCAGAGATTTTCACATCACAGCCTCAGGCACAGGGATGAAATCATTGGGGTCTGGCGTACACTCGCATACTGACAAACAAACAATTTCCAAAAATAAAACATGGTGGCTATGAGCCATGTGCTCAAGCACTCCCGAGGTTCTCCTCATCTGATTCTTCAGTCATTTTCTGCTCATCAGTACACAGCTCATTTAAAACTACTTTAGGCCAAAAGTGGATAAGTATTTAAAAAGAGACATCTCTGTGTCCACGAGATGTCAGTAACTTTTCTGATAAAAATAGCATATGTTTTCATTTTCGCTCTTTTTTCACAAACATGCGTTATTTGTATGTGAATTAAAACTGAATGTGTTTTCAGATTTTTAGTGTGAATTAGAATTTGAAGAGAAATGATTAATGCTGTGTTCTGTACAGACTAGATCACTTTTTTTGGGACATGTGTGCATCATTGTCTTATTTGCATTATTCATTTTATGAATGAGTAACCTAAATAATACAGAGAGCACTTACTAAACTTACTAGCACTTACCCTAATTATTTGATCATGAGAATTCTGCACATATATCACTTATATCACCTGTACGGTATCTCATTAGTCAC
>JAZGTK010007000.1:0-19948 GCA_036877625.1 Ambastaia sidthimunki | reverse complement strand
TTATTAATTTATTATTAGTTATTACTTATGTTATTTCGTATTATAATTGTTCCTAGGTTGAAAGAAAACCCTTAATTATGTGAAAGTGTTAGTTAATTTGTTAATGTGTAATATGTTTTTTGTATATCAACTTTTCCCAGGTTGGAAGAAAACCGAATGCCCAGGCTCTTTGGTTATGGACCTGAACGTGGTACATTTGAACACCTGGCACATCAGGTAAACACAATGCAAACTTAATATTTAACAGGCTTAATATTTAATGTCACAACCTGAAGTTTTTACAGAACACCCCTATGAATTATGAATTGTTTATAAATTGTGTCTTCTTTTGATTTGTAGTTCAGCCTGCCTCTCAGATTCATCATGTCTAATCTGTGGCTCTTCTCTCCACTGATTAGCAGGTAGTTCACATAGATTGTATTAAAACCTCTGCAGTAACTTATGTCATATCTGAGTATATATCCGTGTACACATGTGTGACTCCTAAATATTTCACTTTAGGGTGTTGGAGCAAAAACCTGATACAAATGCCTTTGTGAGGACAACAACAGCTGTTACCATGTTTAATGCAGGTGTAAAGGTACTTTGTGTATAAAACAGAGTCATTCTAAATAGATGTTCACACAGAATGCATTCTAATACGCCTTTGTGATGCATAGTCGAATATTGAATAATCACATTTCTGATTCTTACCCCGGCTACTCGGACAGGTTAATGTCCTTCCGCCACACGCAGAAGCTTTCATCAATTTGCGTATCCACTCAGCCCAAACATTGCAAGAGGTGAGAGGTCATGCTGTTGCCACAGCAACAGTGTTGACTCGTTCAATCAACACTAAAGCACAGAGTTCAGCTTTTTTTTTATGGCTTATAGACGATTATAGCCACTCTGTTACCTGTCTAGGTTTTGGAGTTGATCAAGTCAACCATATCAGATGACCGTGTGAAGTTAGAGTTGGTCAAAGGGTTTGACCCGTTGCCTGTCAGTTCCTATGATGAGCAGTCGTTTGGGTACCAGATTATAAAGAAAACAGTGCAAGTCATGTTTCCTCAGGTCAACGTGGCACCTGGTAAGTACGTCAAGTACATTGTAACAGCTGTAAGAGTGCCTCTTACATACACCACTGGCTCATGAAGAGCCCTCATTTCGTCAACTGGAGCTGTTCAATGACTTCCCCAGGTATCTGTGTTGGCAATACTGACAGTCGTCACTACAAAGACCTCGCTGGAGATATTTATCGCTTTGCCCCGTCGTGGTTCAAACCAGGTGATCCCCAGAGGTACGACACATCTTGTACTGCTACTGTAGTGTCCTGTAATGCTGTATTCAGTGAAAGCAGTCCATGCAATCTCTCTATAATATAATATTGTGTGTATGTGTTTGTGTATTCCTTCATGTTCCTCTTATAGGTTTCATGGCGTAAACGAAAGAATCTCCATTAAGAACTATGAGGAACTTGTGCTGTTTTACTTCCAGCTCATCCAGAACAGTGACATCAGGAAGTTGCCTTCACCTCACAGCAGCCAGCATGAGCTGTAGGTTTGGTGGTGTGTAACTCAGACGGATCTCTGGCTAAGATTTAAGACAGGGAGATTTGTTTTAAAGAACACGATTTTAAAATCTAGACAAAATCACTTATGGAAACAATGCAATATAAAGCTTGTTGATAATCAGGGTCAGGAGGGTGTGTGTGTGCGTGCGCGTGAGTGAGAGTGAGTGAGTGAGAGTGAGTGAGTGAGAGTGAGTGAGTGAGTGAGTGAGAGTGAGTGAGTGAGTGAGTGAGTGTGTGAGTGAGTGTGTGAGTGAGTGTGTGAGTGAGTGAGTGTGTGTGTGAGTGAGTGAGTGTGTGAGTGAGTGAGTGAGTGTGTGAGTGAGTGAGTGTGTGAGTGAGTGTGTGAGTGAGTGAGTGTGAGTGAGTGAGTGAGTGTGTGAGTGAGTGAGTGTGTGAGTGAGTGAGTGTGTGAGTGAATGAGTGAGAGAGTGAATGAGTGAGAGAGTGATTTTTAATGATAGCCCTGTAGATGTTTACAATATCTTTAGGCTTAAAGATATAAAGATTCTTTCTTTGATTCCTCACCAAGATTGATTTTATATACAAATCAGAAAAACAAAGGCCTGTGTTTGGTCACGATTCTTTTATCATCCAACTCTAAGAAATAAAGCTGAATCACAAAGCATTGTGCTGTATTCAAAATGATTAATGATTATTCAGAGCACATTAAGTCATTGGCTGAAAGTCAAAATAAACATAAGCATGAGACTCTGACCGTGACCAACAGCTCACCCTAAAATACTGCTGAGCAATACACAAACTTTTTCTGAGAGCCTTTAAAGTCCAAAAGTGACTGATTACCAACACATACAGAACATCAGAGCTGTGAAAATAAATAATAAAGAATTTATAATGATTGTGCAGGAAAATGTAGCTACAATGGGCACTGTTAACATTAAGATAAAAATGGAAGACAGTGTATGATATTTTCAAAGTGATACAGTATAGCTTGAACAAACATCCTATCAGTTAAAACATCTGAGTTTGAAAAACATTCCCATCAGTCCTCTTCAAAACTATGATTATGACGTTTTGTTGTCACACTTTATATTTGTAGTTTTTCACAATGTGTTTGCATTGTGCAGATTTTCAAGCGCTAGATAAACTGGTATTTTTCAAATGGTTGCAGTATGAGCCAATAGATTATCATTTAAATAAATCGTAGCAATGTGCTTTATTACTAAGTCTCAAAAGTGGATAAATTGCTTTGATTTTGTGTGGTGTAAGGTTTAAAGTGTGGGTCAATACACTTTATTTGCCTCTGGATATTAGTTACATCATAAGGCTACTGTAAACAGAAAAGTGTTTTTTGATTTTTGAATGTTACCTTAAATGCTTGGTTATGTTTTGCACTAAAGTGATATGCACTGTAATTTTTAAAAATGAGAAAGTACTGTAAATTTATTGTGTTGATTATATTGAAAATTCAAGGTGGATAATAAAGCTTTTTAAATAAATGCTAAAGAAACATATGTTCCTTTTGTTTCTTACTAACGGGCATTTATTGATATATTTTTTGAAAGATGTGTCTTTTTGGCTTAGAAATTGGTTAATAGTTAAGGTTATGTAATCCAATGCAATCCCACTAAAAACAGACTGTACAACAATGTTGCAATGTGATATGGGCATTTTTAATCGGGTTAGTTTTAATCAGACAAAGAAGACTGAGATACAACAAAATTCTTACAGGAGTGTTACAGTAAAACACATTGGATTACACAGGGCAATCACTGCACATTTACATTCATAGGCCAGTCACAGCACATGCAGTTGATGTTAAAGACGGTTCCTGCTGGGCATCTCTGTCTAAAAGCCCTGCCATTGGCACACTGAATGAATAAATCCTGGTTAGCCGAGTCTGCATATATCCCGTCTGGCTTTCCCACGCAAACGTTCGCTCCAAAAACACCCGTTGGTAGGACATGAGGTTTTTTACGAGGTGGAGCAGTGGGTGGTCTTTTCGTGGCCTCACCAGTCTGATGTGTTGTATTTGGGGATAGAGGGGGTAGTTCTGAAAAATTATGAGATTGTATTTTGTGAGAAAAGGATAATGGCATCTTAATAATGCCATTATTTTCTGTTTAAGCATTATTATTCTGGTTTATATCATCTTTGTATCTGAAAAGCCAGTTATATTATTATCAAGTATTTATCAGAGATAGAAAGTACCAATATTAAGAAGCTGATGCAGGTGACTGATGAGGGGGTTCTTGCCCTGCCCACAGAAACTTCCTGTAAAGTCATCAAGATCCAAAGTCCAGACAATGGCTCCTCCAAAATTATTGTCCTTCAGGTAGTGCACCTAAAGCAGGACCAGACCAATTATTTACAGCACGTGAATTGTTTCAAACAACTGAGGAACATATAATGTAGATTTCAACCTCATATTTACCTTTGTCTCAAAGCTCTCCTTGTTGTCAAATCCCACCCACTCTTGATTTTTGGTTGCGTATGGAACTTTTTGATCATCAATCCACTGTACAGTAGCTCCTTGAAGGAAAGTACAGATCTATGGGAGAAATGAGCGCTCTGTAACTAGTGTTGGAGATCATATTAAAATTTAGGTGCATGAGTGTGTAGATCAGGCTGAATCTACCTCATAATAGGACCAGAATCCAGGTTCTCTGGTGTATGTTCCAGCTGAAGCAGGACCACCAGCTGGAGCTCCCACTGCAGTGTCTTGGGACGACAGACGGAATGTTCGTCCATATATTGCAAAGCCCATCCTCAGCTTCTCCGCAGGGGCGCCCTGATCTCTCCAGTATGTCATTGCAAAATTCTGCATTGTCATGGTGAACCATTTATTAGGTATTTCCTATTGCTTGTTCCTAGCTTCTGGTTATGTGCAATGAGTCACTGTGTCATACAAACTTCATATTTGTATGTCATATGACTTTGATATCATATTTGTATTTTATATGTTCTTATGAGTCTATAAATTAAAACGAACGAGATTAAGAAGACTGCAGGGTTTTCTTACAGTATTACGGTAGATGTTGTCTCCTGTGTCTTTAGAGCCACGATACAGAGGGCTGTTGTGTCCAGTGAAACTCTCCCATGCGCCGTGAAAGTCATAAGTCATGACACCGATGAAGTCCAAATACCTGCATTACCAAGATCAATGACAAGTTCCATCAGTTTGATTTCCAATGGATATTTAAGCAAGTAATAAGGCTCATTGTGTGGCTCAATAGCAGCAGGATATTATTTTTGATAAAACTATCTGACAGGAAGACATCTTATTATTAAACTTATTAACAGGAAGACATCTACATTTCAAAAGACATACTTGGAAATCTGTGGAATTTCATAACCCGCATCAATGGTGCTTTTCCCAGCAGCCACTGCAGCAGAGAGCAAGAGTCTAGGGCGTCCAGTGGCATCACCCTCTGCCTCAAAGGCTTCCATAAGTTCCTGTTAAAATTACATATTCACTGTTCCAGTGGAAATACTGTGTGCAATTTAAACCTCTAAATAAACAAAGATTCAAATAAACAGTATGACTCAAAGCAAAAGGGGAACATACCAAATTCTCAGAACTCTAACTTGTTGGAGAACAACTCTCACATGAACTCTGAACACTTCAACTCTCTATACTTTCAGTTCACTAAAATTGTTATGCTTCTATTATTAGAAATGTATTGAGCAGTAAAGGCGGAAGTACCTTGCAGAGCAATGTGAATCTTTGCTTGTCTTCTTGAGGACTTCCACGGGCACCAGGATACTCCCAGTCCAGGTCCAGACCATCAAAGTCATGAGTCCTCAGAAAGCTGATGGAGGACCGAATGAATGTCTGCCTGTTTTCTGGGGTGGACACCATGGTACTAAACCTGAAGTCATAGCAAGAAGATCCAGAAGATCCATGAGGGTCCATGAGGAACAGTTTTAGCAAAGCCCCTACAGACTGTAGTGTATAGCAAGAACTCTTACTGAGTTGTGCCAAAGTTCCATCCTCCAACAGCCAGGAGTGTTTTCAAGCTGGGGTTTCTGTCAAGTAAAATAATTGTATCATTATTCACAGAAATTACATTTGAAAACAATGAATAATTACTTTTATAATTACTTTACATTACACAACGCTAAACAAATCTGCACACAGTAGACATCAGATAACACATACATTTGCTTTAGTTCATTGAAAGCCTTGTAGAGGGTTTCATCGTTCCATTCATAGGTGGTCAGCTCATTTGCCTGATTAATAATGGAAAACGCATAAATGTAATGGGTGCATAATTGTGGGTCCACGTTGGATGGCAGGTACTTGCCAACATCTGGTCTGTACTGAGACCAGTTTGTGAAGTAGCACACAAGCTGGAAAGCCAATCCTGAAATAAAATACAGCAACAACAACAATAATAAAGATAATGTGACTTTATTAAGTGATATTTAATGTTACACATAAAAATAACTTACCAAAATGACACAATGCCAAGAAAAACCCTAAAAGGAGAAATGATATTATAAAATAAAACACGCCATCAAACTCTTAAAAATATGTTTTTAAAATAGGTAAAAACAGAAATTACCTACCAGCTAATAAAATGAATCTGGCCATTGTATGGTTGTGCTTGAGTCTCTGTCCACTACTTCTGTCAGAATGACAACAAAATTTCTTATATTTTTATTACAACACAGTCTTCACCCCTGGATGACTCCAATGATTAATCAATTGACAAAAATAGCAACTGCCCTCATCTGCTCCAGACAGTCACAAATCACATGGAGAAACAACCATAATAATGACTTAATTCAGCTAATCACATGTCTAATTTGAACAAACTTTTAAAGCATAAATCCTCTTTAAATCACATCTGATAATCTAACTTCAATGTCTACACACTGATTAAAAATGACACAGTCTGTTGTGTGTAACTGATGCATTAATACAGATTTCACTAATGCAAGAATGCTGGTCTGATCACCCAACTGTTCTCTGACTTAAATACTAAAAGCATTTTGCATTTCATTTAAAAGAATTTGATAAAGTGTATTACTTACAACAAAGTCATAACAATGTGAGATTAAAGTACCTTATAGAATAAAATCAAGATACAAAAAGCTGTAAAATTGTAAGATTAAAGACGTATTGTTTACGATAAAAAGTCGCAGCATTCTGGAAGTTATATTATTTTGAAAATAAAGTCTTTTATAAGAAAAAAGAAGTCATAACTGTTGTAGATAACAGGTCAATGCTAACTCACCAAAAGGCCAAGAATTACTCTAATATCTTATCCTAAAGTATGTTTTAACTAAATCCACCCATTTTCAATAATGAAGCTGATACCACGACAATCCATTGTTATAATTGTGATAATCACCCTTATTATTGTAATGTTGTGATTTTATCATTGAAATATTTGTACTTTATACATGCTCTATAACGCATTTACTCTCCTAATTATGATTTATTTTTGTAACATTACACGTTTTAACATTATAATCTCATAATGCTGCAACATTCTCTTGATGACATCATCTGCCAAAATAAACACTGTTATATAAATCCTATTAACTACTGTATAAACAGCATATATCTGTTTTTTGACACAGATTGGTTAAACCTGTTGTGCACACCTTTGTAAACATACTGTATTTAGTCATAAATCATGAGTCCTAAACAGCACTGAGATGCAACACCCTGATCTGAATGTTACATTTACATGCTTAATGCTTTTATCCACAGTGACTCACGAATGAGGAACATCAGCTGTTTATCATGAAATACTCGCAGTACTGCAATGCAATAAATTTCAGAGGTAATCTGGAGAAATACAGAATCCGGAGCAGAAGTCGAATGGAGAGAGAGGAAAGAGAACATACAATACACAGAAATGTACAGTAACTTTGTGAAGTTATTGTGTTTTATTTTAAACAGTGTTTTTTTTATGAATGTATCATTATATGGACATTGTGCATTGATTGATGCTTAATAATAGATTTGAGCTTGTAATAATAGATCAAATTTAATTTATTTAATAATATATTTAAACCATCAATTCATCATGAATGCTTTAAAAACTCCCAGGGTCTTGGAGTGTGACCATAGATCCAACTACTAAATAAAAATCACATTAAACTCAGCTAAACAAACTTCAGTGAAAGTCTTATGAAATTCGAAAATTGCATAAAAGTTAGAGGAATAAATTTATCTGGCCCTTCTTTAAAGAAACAAAACAGGACAGACTACATGCTCAAATTAAAAACAAGTATTGCAGATGAAATATGACCATGCAAAGCTGAGAAAACAGAATGTTTGAAGAGAAAAACACAGCAGTCCATAAACACATGTAAAGCCAGGGGCTCATTATAACATATACTTGTATATAAGAATAATTATAATCTTGCAAAACTCACTGTCACAAAAACTCACCCACACAGCAATGTGAAAGATTCTTGATGATGTCAAAAGATGATTCCAGAATAATGAGGAAACCGTTTGCTTCTTCAAACAAAGAGGGTAGTGCTTTTGTCTTGCAGTTTTGATTGGCTGTTTATCACACAGTGTAAGGTGTGTGGCACAGTAAACGCCCTTGAGTACTTGTTTAAGATTTCAAACTAGTTCTAAAACTAGTTGCAAGGTGTTCCCTGAGTGAGCATACCAAGAAAGCTTTGGCTACAGGCACCTGGGGATTTTTGTCAGAGACTTTGTGACATTAATCTTACTGTACCAGTTCTGTACTGTTCCTAATTTGGTAGATGATATTGTGAATCCTGGAGCCATGAACATTTGTCACATTGTAATCCTAGAGCACACATTTATAAAGATGTGTACTTCCCACTTTAAAGAGTCTAAGTGCATTATTGAATTCTGAATGTAATTGGTACTTTGCCCAAAACATTTACCTTAAATCACCCATTGTGTATCTTAGACATGGATTAGGCCTGAGAAATGAAAGGCTGTGGTTAGTGAAGAGTAACAAATGAAGGATTTTGTGCAAAACTAAATTGCTAAGCATCAGCTGAATTATTTCATGGCTAACTTTGCACAAGGTGTCTTCCTGTTTTGGAGAGAAGTCTCTTACCACATAAAGGAACAGGTTACATAATTGTGTCACCTGCCAATTAGCAAAACAACATAATGCATGATAATTTACTTCAACTGACTTTCTGGTTTACAAAGTGTGCTGTTAAAATTGTATCAACAGTTCCATACATGTTTAAGGTTCATGAGTTTGAACGAAATCAGACGTTTTTTGTTTTGCATTGGACATACTCAAATTAAAAAAACAACTGGATTTTACTGAATAATTTTTGATGACTAAAACTTTTAGTTTCAGGCTTTTTTTAACGATTTCTGTTTCTTGAAGTGATGAAAACGAGACATAATACTACTGCAGAGTTAGCTCTGCCACCTAGTGGAGGGTCTCATTTAGCCTACGTGACTGACACTACGGTTAGGGTGGGCCACACAATAATGAAAATTCTAGGTCCTATTCCAACAATTCTAAAGTTCTAAACGATAGTTCTGTATGATTATTTTTATGATAATTAAAGGAAAATCTTTATTTAGTGATCTTTACACCACGATGCATTAATTAAAAAACGGCACATCTGACAAACCACGTGTGATGTTTAACTGCACTGACACAACACCTGCGTAATTGTCAGTTTTTGTACAAGTATGACACGCCAAATTTACATAAAAAAATCCTTCCTTTTGCAAACACCACACAGCACTGCGGTTATGACACGGTCATTGATTCAGTTTGTGAATTTTAATAACTGCAGCACTACAACAACTATGACAGCAAAACTACAGAACAATACAATCACACACATCAGGTTATTGTAACAGAATCAGCAGCTTAAGATTAGACTGTCTTTTGTTTGACAATTTACAGTCTTTATTCTATTAATGCGACCTTTACACTGAATTAACACACTAATATGGAGAAACAGGATATTTTACGATATAAAATAAACAAGCGTTAGTAACGACTCTCAGTGATATTAAACTGCGATTAAGTAACAAAGCATTGTGGGACTTCCTGACAAGTTAATTTTGTGTAAGTAAACCTGTGAGAATCGACCCTGAATGCTAATCAGCTAATTAAGCTTCCATCAGCCGTACATCTTCTGTCTTATCAACATGATAAACACTTCAGGACATCCTTGTCTGGCCTCCTCTCAACATGATTTGTGCATTTGAAAAACAAATCTGATTGGTGCTTCTTAAATACCTCAGCTTATAGCCCAAACACACACCTTTAAAACATGCATCTATACATATTTTCAGCCTGTCCGACAGGTAACATGGAGTAAATTCAGTTCACTCTCAGTTCTGCGTATTTTGACTCCATCTGTATATTTATCTGTGATTTATTTAGACACTGTGGGCATCCCTCCATTAGCTTTAAGCATAAGAGTAGATGGCCACAGGAGAGGTGGGCTCTGAGGTGTCATGGTAGGGGCTCCTGTCTATGTTCCTCCTGCTGACACCCGTATACTCTCCAATGAAGGAGCCGTCCTCGTTAAACTCGATCTCTTCCCCCTCTCCATATTCCATGAGGCTGTCGTCACTGTTCGTTCTTCTCCCAATGTGCTCTATTGAACTTTGGCTGCGTCCCTGGCGACTTTCCTCCTCTCTGGTGAAGAGAATAAAGAGAGAAACTATGTTGTTATAAAACATATATATCTGTGCATTACAGACATTTTTATCACACATTTTCTCAGCATGTGTGTTTGCTGGGAAGCTAAACCACAACCTCGGTATTGCTAGTTTTATGCTCTACCAGTTGAGCATAACTATTTTTAATCAATTAAAGTTTTAAATTTATTGTGTTAAGATGAAGTGGAAAAGAAAGTGACTAACAACTAACAAACAAGTTTGATGAGATACGTTACCGTCTGGCGTAAGGCAAGGTGGACACTCGAGTTATCCTGCAGTAGATATCACAGACAATTAATGAATTCTAAGTGTAGCAGCAAACAAAGAAATAACAAAGAAATAAACGGTGTACCATTATAGTCAATATAAAGTCTTACCCAAAATAAAAGCTTAATATTTTACAGACTTGAACACACCTTGCAGTTATAATATGAAGTATTGTAGCAAAACAAACAAGACGATTACTTTGAAAAAAATCAAGGTTAACATTTGTTATATATGACATGTATCATACCTTTCAAGAGACCTTCAGTGGTCCAATCGCAACACACATAGAGTGAAAAATAAAGGAGGAATGAGATAGTAAGAGATGATAATGAATAATTGGATGATTTAAAAGGGGAAAAAGGGACAATTATTATGACATACAGTTCATACTCCAAAACAACCTGTGCTAATATGACAATGTTATGATGTACATGACAGGATTAATTTTTCACCCTACCGCATCTCATACTGAAATATAGTGAACACTATTAAACTTTAATATTTTTAAAAATAGACCAGTCTACAAATTGTGACTTTAGTCTTATCACGTTACACAGATTTCCAAATTAAATATTTACCTGTAGTCAAATGTCCCATTCTCTCGATCGTCCATTGGTTCCAATGCAAAATCTTTTTTGTCCCTCACTTTTGAAACGCAAGAAAATAGCATTTAATTTGCCAGCACAGTAATGCTTTCAACTGAATGATTCTGTAAGTGTGACACTATCATATATAATGAATAACACACCTGGATATTTTCCTCCACGACTTCTCTTGATGAAAAACACTATGAGCATGATGAGAACCAATAGAGCGACTGCACACATCAGACCGATGAACCAACCCTGAGTCACGATGTCCACCTGCTCTCGAGCATATTCTGTTGCAGCACAGAGATGTGTTACAAAGTTACGAATCACTTAAAGAAAGTTTCTCGACTGAACTTACAAACACGGATTCTCACCCTCGGTCGTAAAATGTGGCGATTCTTCGGTAAAGGCCTCCCCGACTCCAGCCTCTGTTTGTGCAGCCAGTGAAAACTTGTATCGGGTATATCGATCAAAACGGCGGAGAGAGAAGTAGGTGGTGTTGGGAGGAATGTCCACCACCTGGATTCTGTCACCCAGAGTGAGGTTTACTACAAAAGAAATCCCATAATATTCATATTGAAAGAGAATGCAGATATGTGCAAGTGTGTGTCAGTGCAGGGCAAGTTATCATAGCATTTGGTTTTAAATTTAGTTATTTTTTTGTTTTGTTTTGAATTTTAAATTGTTATTTAGTTTTATATTTTTAATTAGTTTTAGTTTCGTGTTTAGGAAAATGTTAAAGTTTGTTTCGTTTTTTAGGTTTATTTTTATATTTGTGTTTTAGTTTCAGTTTCGGTTAACTATAATAATTTAAACAATACTGAAGTAAAGAGCCCTGAGAAATAAAGAGTCTGGGGGCCAGAATTCCTTACAGCTCTGATATCTGAGAATATATCCGGTCAGAATGCCATTGGGTTCTGCAGGTTCCTCCCAGTCCAGATAGATGGTGTCATAGTGTCTGTGCATGATTCTGAAAGACCTGGGAATCGATGGCACTGTGGTGGAAAGGAAATGCATTTGTTTATAGCCAAGCCTGAGTGTGTATGTATTCGTATATCTGTCAATATGTCAGTTTTGTTAACATTACCTCCTTCAGGTGTCTGAAACTCAATGGTGTTGCTGGGTGGACCTTCGTAGCGGCTATTGGCCACTACGATATACATTCTGTAGTTACTATAAGGGATAAGACCAGTCAATGGTCCAGAAAGACGTGGCCCGTTAGCTTTAAAACTCTTTGTCTTAATTCTCCTGCTGACAGTGTGCCCGGGCAGACGGCTGCTCTCTCTCCAGTAATACACCTGGAAAATCAACAACTCTATCATTTGCCCATTACATATAACATTTACAGCATTGACATTACCTGAACTGTAGCCTTAATTTAACTGTTTTAAGTTAAGTTTGTCCTACCTTGTACTCTTTTATTTCACCCATGATGTCGGCTCGTGGCACAGGTTCCCAATGGACTGTAAGCGTTGTGCTCTCAATGTCTTCTACACTCAGATCAGATGGAGCTGCAATAGGACCTGTTAAAGAAACCTAAACTGAGAAGCATTGACCAATTTAATTTTTGTTTTATCAGTGGTTGTTTTATCGTATTTCTCCATTCTGCACCCTGAACAGCCTGGCTTAACCAATCCTGTGAGTCCAACCAATAGCAGGCAAGGGGGAGTGTTTGATTATTGTGTGATTATTTTTGWWTRYWGTTTTTGTGATTWCMTTTGACTATGCTACTTGACTAAAAAATTGCTTTTTGTRATGTAACAAATAGTGTTTYTATGCCTGTTTTTAATTYGTAAGTTATTAATAAAGATGTGATGCAACGTACGATCCTCCCCGGAGTAGCCAATGATGACCGGGGATTCTGGGCCATAGCCAAAGAAGTTGATGGCCTGAACTTTGATCTCATAGGGCGTGAAGGTGTCAGTGTCATAGACGATGTAGCTGCACCACCAGTATGTTGTGTAGTTTTTCCACTCCTCCCTTGAGTCCCTGCGTCTCCACCAAACCATGTAGCCTAATTTGGGGCCATTCCATTCTCTGTACTCCAGTGGCTACAAACAAAAACATCACAGTTAATATTAATCACAGAATGCATGCGAGTTAGCTTGCTAACTCCAACTGAACTTCAACTCAAAGTTGTAAGACTCAGCTAATAATCAGTTACTGAAGAAGATAAATGGTACATTTTGAAGTTTGTACTGGTAAACTCTAAACTGGTAAGATCTATCAATCATCTATTTATCACCTCCCAGCTAATTTCCATGTTATTTCTGAAGACTCCACTGCCCAGACCCTTGATGTTTCTTGGGATGGCATCAGGCACTAAAACAATAAAGTTTATAATAATGTCGTTGTCAAGCTAATGTGAGCTGTAGATCTTATACATATGCTAACAGAAACTGGTGTAAAAATAACCCACCTGCTCCACCGGTCTGGTAATATGCAGACGCCCAACTGGGTTTACTGGGGCCGATTCCGTTTACAGCAATGACCCGGAAGCGGTATTCCACAAACGGCGTGAGTTGTAAAACCACGGAATTTAGGTTGCCAGGGTAACTGGTCAGGTTCTTCCAGCCACTTGGGATCAGCCAATAGTCAGCCAGGAGATCTTCTGTATATTGTACCAAGTATTCTAAAAGAGAATTCAATCAAAGCAACATGTTATTGTAAGGCCACATTGAATATTGTATATATCTGGATGAATCTGTGTACTCTATACCCTTAATAGGACTATGGTTGCTCAGTCCTGGTATCCAGGTGAGTCTAACGCTCCTCTCTGATGGGTCAGACAGCTCTAAATCAGTGGGAGGGTCTGGACGGTCTTAAAGCAAAAAAGTGTATAATGTAATAGACATACAGGCACATTAAAGTATCACAGTTTACAATTTTCAGTTTTCAATGTATATAAGTGCTGGTACCCATCACAATAAGTTTGGCCGAGGCAATGACCTCCTCCAGTTCACTTTTGACTCTGCAGGTGTACAGCCCTTCATCCCTTCTGTACACATCAGCAATACTCAGAGAATCTTCATCCTTTGTCATTCTACAAAACAAATACAGCTGTCAAACGCAGTACTAATAGCAAACAACTCTTCAGTTTGGCTAGTGGGCAGGTTTAACAGCTCCGGTGATGTTTGTGATTTACCTCCTTCCCAAGATCAAGAACTTCTTGTCCTTAAGCCAAGTAACAGTAACCTCCAGAGTCGGGTCAAATTTAATCTTGCAGTCAAAGCGAGCGAGACTTCCTCTAATAACTACAGTATTTTGTGGGGCACGAATGATTTTAATGGGCTCTGCAAAATAAACACAGGTTTACATGACCTTAGATATAATATACAATATAGAATATCTCTTTTCTCCTCATTTTATGACAGTTTTTTATGAAAAAAAACCCACCTAAATCAAAATTTATATCTGAAATATATCTGAGCATGACTTGCTCCAGAGACTGACCTTTGACCTCTAGTTGAACCTCCTTCTCATCTCGTCCAATCACATTGCTCGCAACACACACATAGGTTCCCTGATCTTGTATCCTTGTGCCTCTGATCTCCAGTGTACCATTTGGTAGAACACTATAATGTCCACCATCTAAGGTACCTATTCCACCTTTTGACCTACACACACACACACACACACACACATTATTAGGACAAACCTTTACATTTTAAAGTTTGGTTATAGTTGCTCTGTGTACTGTTTATCCAATGGCATCACAACAATCATTTTAATGCCTTATGCATCGGATTGTGTCTGTCATAGTTTGTAATGGGGTATATGACATGTTTAAATTAAGTACTTTCTTGAGATAACAATTAATGATAACAAACAACAACAATTACCAGCGTAGGTCTGGTTTAGGAGAGCCAAAATACGGGCAGGATAAGTGTGTATGATTGCCTTCTGTTGATTTCACAAGTTCATCTTTGGGTCCCAACAGACGTGGTCTCACATCTACACACAACAGTTAAATGCACTGGTTAGGACCAATGGTATATACAAATACTAGTTTTTCAAATCAGCCTGTTCTAGCTCTTACCCATCACAGCCAGGAAAGCATTGGCCATGATGTATCCATACGGATTTGATGCGTTACACTGAAACACAGCAATGCTGTCTGGAACCACAGAGCGGAAGTTCAGAGTGTCTCCTGAAACCTGTCTGCCGGGGCTTCTAGGGGCCTCTAAATAAACACAGAAAGTTTGATAAATAGATTTGCAGTGAACATTGGTTGCTGATGAAGTGGGTGTCTTTCTCACCACTGATTGGCTCTCCATTAACCAGCCACTGGATTTGGGGTCGAGGAATTCCATCAGCTCTACATACGATACTGCCACTGTCATCACGAGACAGCACCAGACTCTTGGGTTTCTCCACCCAGAAGGGAACCGCTGAAGAAGAAGTTTTGATTCTTAGATTCAGCATTCTGAATCAATTCTCTGAAGTAATTTTGAATTGAGAAAGGATATATAGCTTTTGACATTTTGCTAAATAGTTCCCTAAAATTAGTTTGCAAAGCTGGTCACTCAGGAAAGAAAATTGTTTTTATATGCTTATTCTTATGTTTTTCCAAACCGGTATGGCTAACATTTTAAATGAATAACTACTTCAAACGTCTGAGAGACATGCTCACTGTAAACTACTGTCTACTGATTACTGAATTTTGTTTTATTCATATAAAATTTCTACAAATAAAAATATCAATTTATGATTTTTTTTAAAAATTATATAAAATTTCTACAGGTAAAATAATATCGATTTATGAGTGAACTGTTCCTTTAACTGTTGCTGTTTGCTTTATGATAAACGTGAGTCATAGTAAAAAAGTAATGAAATATTCTACATTTGACCCTGACAGTGATGACGTGGTCCAGACTGCCCATTCTGTTTGAAGCAGTGCAGATGTAGTCTCCTCCATCATCCATGCCGATCTTCTTTATTCTCAGTGTCTTATTGAAGTTCTCCATCTTCTTTCCCGTCATGGACAACTCCTCCCAGTTCTTAGTCCATTTGATGGATGGAGTCGGACTATAACATTAAGGAGAGAATCAGGCTTTTGTTGTTAAAATCCTAACCATTAAAAATGATATCCAGTTGTGGTTTAGAAGCTCTTTTTGGTTTTGATGTGTGTTCAGACTCACACTCCAGCAGCAAAACACTCCAAAATGAGTTCTTCCCCCAACATTGCAATTGTTGTGCTCATGGTTCCTTTCGGTTTCAGAAACTTGGGTGCTGTGTGGGCCGCCATGCGAGCTACAGGAACATACAGCAACAATACGGTCACATAAAAATTCAATAAAATACACAATCTAATTAATAACACTCACAAACTGCCAAACCAGGCCAAAGCAATGGATTAGGGTTTTAGTAGTGGCCTGTGAGTGTTTCCAATAAAGAGTTGTAGTAAGAAACCTGACTCACCACTGTATTAGACTGTTAGATGGGTTTAATCGTGGTTCTTCCACAACTGAACACACAACCATAGACACATGGAGAAATATTAGGCCAAGTGGGCGTAAAGTTAACTTTGTATGCACAATCAAACACACTGTTTTTATGCACAAAGTGAAAGTGAAAGTAAAAAGAACCGTAATTGGGCAGACAGACCTGTGAGCACCTGAAGAATGAGGGGTGGTTTCTGCTGGATGGTGTTTGTAAAGGGAAAACGTGCAACGCAGACATAGTTCGTAAGAGCATCTTCTGCTACGATGCTGGAAAAGTACAGATCTCCATTCTCTGCCTGGGATACTCTTCGATCCTGACGGATCGGTGCCATAGCTTTGGAATAAAGATTCATTTGCATATAAACAATTAGAATTGCATTTACTAGCTTATTCAAGATTCAAAGAGCTTTACATAAAAACACTCAAAAAAATGAAGATTGGTGAAACTGATACTACTTAATACTAATTTAGTAGTAAATTTGTTGTCAATAACATAACGTTCCTGCTGGAAAATCCATTTTAGGCTGAAAACCATGTTTTGGAACATGAACATGCTAGCAAACCATCACAGACCAGAAAACAGGTAACAATTTGTTGTACCAGCTTAAGGTGCTTAAGCTGGTTTATAAAATCATCTAACAATGAGCTTAAGCCAGCAAACAACCGGATAGAAACCAGAGATCCGTAATTGACCCAAATACTCACTGCTGTTCAGCCAGAAGGTGTCGGGTTTTGGAGGACCTTCAGGAGGATTGCATGGAAGGATAAGAGGAAGACCAACCACAACTGACACTGGCTCCAGATACTCCTTCAGCCACGTGCGGGCCTCTGGTCACAGGACAGAAAAAAACAATGACACTTTTAAAGATCCACAGACTAAGTAATTGTAGTGCAGTAATAGTTGATGTAGTGTGTAGCTGTTGTTTGTGTTCCTGTAGCTCAACTGGTAGAGCATTGTGTTAGCAGTTAGCAGAGGTTGTGGGTTCGAATCCTTGGGACACACATAGTGATAAAATGTATAACTTGAAGTCACATTGGATAAAAGCGTCTGCCAAATCCATAAATGTAAATGCTTACTGGAGACACGCAGATGGATGTAACTAGACAAGGCGGAGCCAAACTCATTCGTTGAGGTGCATTGATAGACGCCCTCATAGTCCTCAGGGCGACCCCAGAAGAAAATCTCCAATGTGCCGGAGCGTCTCCTCATACTGACCTGAGGATCTCGTGCTACATTCACATACACACCGTTACGAGTCCATGTGAAGCTACAGAGACCAGAGGAAGCCTTTATTCATGATGTGTTATGTGGTGATTCATACAGAGATGCTTGTTTTATAGGTTACTGTACCTCTAAATAAATTAACCAATCAATCAACAGCACATTTACATAAGCAGTGCAATAGGAGAAGAAACATCTATAGCCACTCTGGACAACACAATGCAAATCTGGCTCCTACAAGTATAAGCAAAACTGTACATACATATTACTATACCACCATTATATTATATGCACAGTGAAGAGATTCCCAGCTAACAGGGAACATTCTCAGAACATTGGCTTACATTCTCTAAATGTACTCTAGCAAACTTAGCAAACTGTTCTCTCAGTAACATTAGTAGAACATTTCTTTAATGTTTTAACAAGTTATTCTTAATGAGTTGGTGGAATGTTTAAAAACATTATAGACTGTAAAACTGTTTAAATAATGTCCTTATAACCAAGAAACAATGTTAATACAAAGTTTTGAACTTTCTTAACACTTTCAAAATAACATTTAGCATTTATTCTACTGGATGAAACGTTCCTACAACCTAGAAATCCCAGAAATCAGAAGTGTTGGGTACTTACACAGGGGGTGGGTTCCCTGTTGCCTCACACTCCACTATAATAGGGTCAACTGGATCTACAATATGGTCTTCAACACTCTGTTTAAAGATCATTGGAGGCTGTCTGACTGTGGGGTGCACATTGTACAATTTTAGCAGATTACTTTAATTAATTATTCAATTCATACAATGTACTTCAACATAAGGACAACTGCAGATCAGATACAAAGTGTGCCTCACCTTCAGGTGGTATTTCCATGGCTATAATCCATGTTAGCTGTAGAATAGCTTGTATGGCAGGAATCCACCAACATTTCAAAGCTTTCATCTCTGACAGCATCTGCCGTGTTTTGCTCTGACAACAGACAAACACAAACACTAGCGCTTACAGAGCAACAATGTAGAGCGTGGAAAATACTCGTCTTGTTTTGAATGACCTTATCCATAAATGCGGTCGTGGGGCATGTTGTGTTACTCCAAACTGCGTTTTAACTATTTCTAATTATCACAATATCTGTGCAAAGTGATTCATCAGTACAAAAACACTCTCAAAACGTTTATGAAAACACCGCCCCCATCGACTTTCCACGACTGTGATTCGCTGCCTGCCTTTAAGGAAATCAATATATATAGTTTTTGATAACAGAACAAAAATATGTATGTGCATTTGCGTTAATAATTTATGCATATCGGCATGTACAAAGTTTTAAAACAGGATTCTAAACAGTTCACTTTTCTCATTTTTTGTTTACTAGTTTTACTTGTTGTACATTGTACTGTACAATGCTTGTTTTAATGAAAATGATTTCAGATATTCCTAAATTAAAAAAGTGTTTTTAAGCTAAGTTCTACATTTACAGTAGCATTCAGAACATTTCTACATTTAAAACTATATACAGAAATTGTCTCACCAGCAGAACTGAATCCAAGATTCACAAAATCTTCTCTATCTGTGTCAGTAAGTTATTTCATGCTGAAGGAAAAACAAAATGACAAATTACATATAATGTGCAAATTATATATACACACATATAATATATTATACAACATTAAAATTATAAATATTGATTATTAAAATGTACAGAATCAAAATGTTTGTTAAAGTATCATCACATTTGCATCTGGTTACCTTTTATTTCTTCAGTTTATTTCTTCATTGTGGCAATGCTAACCTGTCATAAATGAACCATATTCCAAAAACTGAGTGGAATTATGTCCAAAAGCTGAATTCAAATCCAGAATGTGTATTTTGTATTCAAAAAATTCCAAAACAGTATAATGTCTCAACAGATATTTTCTGTAATGTATACCTCTTCATTTCCCTTCATTGTCTTCATCCATTTGCCCACTCTGTCCATGAACCATGAATGATGTCCCACCCCCTCTATCTCTCACTGTTACATTCTTGCTTTTTTGCTCTCTCTCTCTCTCTCTCTCATATAATCACTTCCTTTGACATTTGACCAGCTAGCCCAAACACTGAGGTGTGTCATTTTTAAAAAGGATGCAAGAAAGTACAGTTGTAGTTGTTAAGAATGTCATGTCTTTTATTACTGAAAATGTCATTTTATTTGATTTTTATTTATAGATTGTAATCCTTGTCATATTTACATTAGCAAAAACCGTTCGGTCATAAATAGCCTATACTGAGCTCAAA